>MNPL01002182.1:0-26154 GCA_002081605.1 Tropilaelaps mercedesae
TATATATATATATATATATATATATATATATATATATATATACGCCCATTGACAACTTCAAATGGAGGTGTGCGCAGTTCACACAATAGTGTATATTCCTCTCTCTACAACATCGTTGCTCTCCACGCTGAAGATGGACTGGACAAACGACAAACAAAGGTACGGGCGGTTACTGACCGTACCCGTATTTTCCATTTGTGCTCATTATACTTAGTAACTTAGTTATGCCATGAAAATGATTGGAACGGCCCCCTAAAAGGTATAGTAGGTATAAAAACCATTTCCAAGCCGAAAAATGGGCAAGCACTTATTCTTTGCCTAGGTGTACCCAACAAGTACATGAAGGCAAAGAGGGTGGATTCATTAGTATTGGGAAACACAATACGCCTCCTGTCGACCTTTCGAAGTAATGCAAGTGCGGTACCGATCTTTGGCGTTCTACGGTTTCGGTGGGCTCATAACCCGGATCTTAATCCGGGGAATAAACAGCAGAGTAAAAACATTAGTTTGAGCCACAAATCCCGCCTCAAACGGCAAATCCTGCATGTTCAGTATCCTATCATGGGATACACTTCACTAGCCGAATCCGAAGATTGATCCTCTGAAATCTCAGTTTGGCGCGGTGGCTTGGTGCATTTGAAAACGCTTTGTAACAGAAGGAGGCTTGGAGATGCACAGGTTTACATTTTTGGGGTTCGTCCTACAAACAATTGTGAAAGCGGTACCGTGAACGCTAATTGTTGCTTGAGAGTCAGCCTTGAAAAAGCTATGAGACTTCAGCAGTAATCTTGTATATTTGCTCCCTTATGCAAACAAATAATTATTCTCTAGGTATTACAAAGTTATTCGGCGAAAGTGAAACGATATGCCCTTGATCCGTAATACTGCCCAGCTCGTCATATTCGAAATATTTTAAAAATGAGAATTTTCATCAATATGAATCTTCTCACTCCGAGGTCTTTCACGATCTGCTACCAGTAGTTGATTTTTTTCTTCAGCGCATTGTGCATGGATTTACTCCTCTGTAATACATGATGGACATCTGCCAAAGCTTTTCTTTTGGATCTCTGCATGTAGCAGGTTGGTTTATGTGACCTCAAGGATATTTATATAATAGCATAGAGTAGTCGTCCAGGTCGAAAGGCTGGCGTGCCAACGTCTTCCTTGGCTTAGCAGTGAAGTCAATCACCTATTTTCTAAACTTGAAATGTCTATTATCTCTTTACTAGCAGTTAAGTTACTTCTGTTGGAAAATCAACCATCTCTAAACTTGTTTGGCGTTATCAGGAGTTATTTTTGGAATCTTTTCGTTGGCAAAGTGAGCGTTTTCTCTCGGGCGGAAATCGCGATGGAGGTTTTCCGCAGCTTGAGTATTACAGTTGAGTGCAGCAGGCTCCATATATCACTCCTCACCGCTTCAATCGATTCTTCACTCGAAAGATGTCTCACTTAGCATGATCATGGTTCGGAATTTTTTTCAACGGGTAGTTCTCAGGCGGCAGAAAACAGCCTTTCCTTTGGCTGCTAGTTTTTGATGTGCCCCTGGCATACTAGAGGCTCTCTTGTATCTGATGTAATTTCGCTTGACTTGCACCACCTCCTTTTAATAATACCCCTCATAAGTAACTAGCCGAACGACTTAAGTAACCCTGAATAAACGATAAATAAAAATGAGAAAAGCTGCAAGAACATTGTATTTGTGTCCTTCTTGTGTCGATGGAACTTCCTCAATTACTCTCACTTCTCTTTGCAAAAGTCTGCATGATAATTTTATCGAACATTTGCTTACCAGGAAACTAAAAATAATATTACCTTTTGCTAGTTTGAATTTATAGCTAGTTCTTGTGAAGATTTATTGCCGTGCCCTCAGGTTATGGCAAGTAGTCTATGATATATAGAAGGCAGACATTTCATTTAAACTACGTTTAGACGTAATTACGGTTGCAGAGCTATATATATATATATATATATATATATCTGGAATTTCAGTTATACGCTCCTGTATATAAAAAATCAAAGTACCATACATCATTCATTATTGATCTCAAAACTTTTTAACCAACAAGCTTTGGGGAAAAAACTCCAAGCACACTACACGTGCTGATTATTATAAATTGAATTAAGGTTGCCGGCCTAAACAAATAGAAACTATCATGTGCCATTTTTGCGACAGCGGCTGCAGACACAAAACAATGATAACCCAAAACAAAGATATAAGGCTATCTTAGGGGTTTTTACAGTGCATCTATGTTGTCACTATACCTATTCTAATGGGCTTTCGTTTACGCGTAACATCTGTGCCGTTTTTCAAGAGCGTAAAAACCAGATCATAAATTATTAGTCCATGGTAACTACATGTTGAATAATAATTATTCCGCTTCCAAAGATTGTTATGAGAAGGCTAGGGGCAATTATTAATTGTGAAGTTTCAGTTTATCATTTTCAGTTTCAATTTACATTTTTATGTCTACCCAGCCTGACTCCTTAGTCAGATTGAACCGTATCCTATTTCTATATGCTACTAGTAGTTTTTCTCTACGTTTGCAAAATGTATAGGTAATATGCGACCGTTTTTCAGCCTGGACAACTTTCGGTCAGTGGGTTGACCATTTGAAGCCATTTTTGTATGAATCTTTGAATACTGTTTTTCGGAGGCTATTTAGCTTGCTTCGTATGTACTCGGTCAAAGATATAAATTGACCAAAGTAACCTTGGTCAAGCTCTAATTGAACTGGTAGATGTTTGCGAAAAGCACTCAAGACACCTTCGAAACATTCCTTTTTATATTTCCTCTGCTGGCATGAGCTTACAATTTGGACAGGACAGGATTTTCGATCCTACCAAAACGTCAGTAAGATGCAAATTCGCACATTTCACCATCATATTACGTCTGAGTTTTGAATTGATATTTAATTTTGAGCGACGTATCTATATTTGTCTATAGTGCTCATAACGCCCAATAATGTAGCGCTATTTAGTTCTGTATCCATATACAACACACTTCTTTCCAATTCGCGTTCCTTGAACGTGCTTTACCGAACGTTAGAAAAAGTGATTCAAATAAGTTAGGTTCCAACGAGCAGTGTAAATAACGGTAATTTTTTCAATTATTCATTTGCTTCTCTTATGTACTTAGACCATATAGTTTTTTTGGCAAATATCACCGGCTCTAGTCTTAAGAGAAAACACTTATTACAAATCTTAACCTCTAAAAATATTACCTGAATAGTCAGCCAAATAAAAGGATTGGCCCAATAGATAACGGAACTGTACTCTAAGTCAAGAAGAACTGTTCCTTCGTTCAACATATAAAAATATGCAGACATAGTAAGAATATTCGTTTATAAAAAATTTGAATTTAGAGTGTCTTGATATATGAGAAATGCAATTCATAAAAATCATCGTAAAACCACAAGGTTACTTGTTGATTTTATAACACCCAAAAATTACTTTTGCTATAGTAGTAATTACCCATGATACAGAATGTACGCAACTGGATCGTTAAAACAGTACGAAATGAGTGAATGAATTTTACTTCCTAAGTTGATGTACTACGGTAAATAGCTGTTCAAATTATGGTATGTTTACGTGAGCATTGGAAGTATGCACGGCCAAGTTTTTACTGTAAAGATAATAGAAAACGGCATGTCCACGAATGGCAACGATTAGTAGATTTTAATCTGGAAACTCGAGAGTCTAAATCACTCCTGTTAAGAACAAGAGTTTGTCAAAGATATTGCTGACGTATCATATTTTCATTTTATTTAGATCTAGTCTCGACTTTTCATACGTTACTTTTGTTTTTGTCAGCTCACGAGAGTTCAAAGCCCGTATTGCTTGATATGGCGTAGCGAAGTTTATCCCGGAGGGTGTCCTTGCGCTGATAGTTGGGCAGCTTCAAAAGATTAAAGCACGTTGACGACGTTGGCAGCCGATCGACAGGGTCCTTCTTGCGCACTCGAAAGAATGTTCTCATGAACGAGGCCAACGTGTCACCTGACACCGTCAAATCAGAGCAGCAATAGCAATCAATCACAGAACCACGACTACATCACTCTACGTCTTATAAGCACACGTACCGGAACCTTTAATTACAGCCTCTTGTCGTATAGAGAATCACTTGAACTACCCGTTGATGTTCATAAGGTAAATTATGATCGGCCGTAAAAGAATGTGCAATACAATTTCTGTATAATCCTTTCAAAAACTGCCGCAATATTTTTCGATACGATGACTGAAGGGGTTGCATATTTACACGGTAATTATATAAGGAATAGAAGAGTATGGGTTAACTTCCTTAATTTTGGTATCATACCGGTGTCTTGATCATCAGCCACCTCGACGCATCGAATCGAAAAGGGCGGCTCAAGGTTGGCAAAGCCAAGTAGTGGGGGCTTGGAGCATGACGTCACGAATTTCAGAAATAGACGGCATTCCTCCGGCGAGAAATCGCTTCGCAGAATGTCCCACAACCATCCTATAACACGGTGATTGTTGTGAAAGCCACCAAAGTATTTGGTATTCGCTCGCAAGTCCTGCAATTGCACACATCGAAACAGCGAAGCAAATTGGTCTGTACCTTGGCTTATTTCCACAAAATAGTTATTAGTAGTTTTCAGGTGAAGAATGTACAGATGTTGTTTATTGCAATGTTAGTCAAAAGCAATATGACGATCATCTCCACGCACAGAAAATTGTAGAGTCAAAATATAACGGGAGCTGAACGGATAGTCTACCGCTAGGTCGATGCCGGCATCATCGCCCGAAATCAGCCGTTGCAGTTCAGGAGCAGAAAACATCGCGACCCATTCTGGTCTGATCAAAGATCGAAAGCCACGGATGAAAGCTTTCGTCTGTTCAGCAATTTGTGTTTGCATTTTATATTGCGCCGTCAAGTGGATGTATCTGCAATCACACAAGACGGAATGTCAATCTCATTTTCCTGCACTACAAAGTGACTTCGGCATTGCACCACACCTTACGAGTTGAATCTGTAAGGAAGTTTACGAATAATCTGTTCTAATCGGCTTAATGTCTGATTTCCAGCTTCCGGCAACTTAAGCATAAAATACATCAAATATGAAATAGAGAAAATAAAGGGAGTCTAAATCATATACTCTCTTCTTAATTACAGTTTTTGGTGATCAGGTTCGATTTTTTAACAATAGTCTTATTTCTACACGTTTTTAGTTACAAAAATGGTTTTCTCCTAATATGCGAAATTTGTTTCCAAACGTTATTTAAAATTTAAGAAGAGATATTCTTTAAGCAAGTTAGTATGCCATACAATGCGATTACACATCACAAACAGCTCCTTAAGCAATAGAAATAAAGATACAGCAATGCTACTGCATGTGATATAATATAAAAATAATACCTTAATAGACAGTATCAAATGGGTGACCCTTTGTCTAAAAGCTTGACTATGCCGTTTACTGTGCCGCTTATATCGGCATATTAATTTAATCCATATAAAGAGCCTTATTTCCTTAGCAAGGGACATTTAACTATAACAAACCTGATCTTGTTCTCGTTCGTGACCGCCATAGTTCTTCCTGCTGGCACAAGCTCGTGGGTGATAATTCTGCCCAAAGAATCATCGTCAATGCAGAAAAAAAGTGAAAGATCTTGAACATCACCTTTATAATTTTTGATATACGTGAGCGACGAGTAGAGTTGCTCGTCCAACGAAGGCAGCTCATCGATGTACGAGTAATACTGAATGTTCTGGTGAAGCCCGAGTATCTGACTGAGAAAGAACGTGGCGAATGGCACATCCACAACAATGCCTTCGTAAACAGCTTTGGCGAGCATCTTCCCAACAAATTCAAACAATGCGAGGTGATTTTCGTTGATGTACGATGTCGCTGACGGATAAAGGTGCTGCTCGCTTGTGGTGCGAAACAGATTTAAAGCCGGATCGAAGACGCGTTTGATTGTTTCTTCAAGGAACTCTTTGAAAACCCCGTCTTGATCGATGCCTGCCTCGTCAAGACCTTGCAAGTTGACAAAACGCACGCGAATGGTGCCCTTCAGTTCTTGAGGTGTTAACGCGTTTAGCTGCTGAAATCCGTCCTCAACAATACGCGTGCGATGCACGGATATGTGAGTCGATTCGGCGCCGTTGAGCACGCACATCCTCTCGTGCTGTACGCGACGCCTGAACAGCTGTACCCGATCACGGTGGGGCAGAACATGGGGCAGCTTGTGGATTACTAGCTGCGCCCAAGGCTTTCCAGCCTCGAGATCGCAAAGCAGGGTGGAGAATTTCGCCTTAACTAACCAGTGATCACGGGGCGCGAAGTTTCTTCGCGAATCTCGCCGGTAGAGCAGCATGAGCAGAGAGTGCGCCGAAGTAAATAACGGACAACTCGACAATGACTTTAAGTCGAGAAGTTGGTGGACGATAATCTTGTACAGAAATATATTAAGAAACGCTGAGATGGCAACAAGGTCGGCAAGATAGAATGGCCGCTGTTCGTCATAGAGTTCACTATCATCGAGGACCACGATCAAATGCGATGTGCAATTACAAAACAATTTTAATATCTGAAACTCGAGCGAGTTTGCTTTGACATTCTGTTGTAGCAGATCAAGGAACGCCTTTGCTTTCCCGGACGCCGCCCCTCCAAGGGCACTAATGAGGCGCCAAAGCCTCGGAAGGAGGTCGGTTGATTGGAAGGACAGTCCGGTGAGGATGTCGAGCCGAAGTTCACTCAGGCTAGAAATAGCTGTTTCATACAGATGACAAGTAACCGCCACACTGTTCACTTCGGGACTAGAAATTTTCATCAAGGCCGAACTGCTCCGAGAGCCGCTTCCGCGGATTAGATTTATCACCTGAGAAATTAGCGCACTTACGTTAACAAATGTACCGAGTGAGTGTTCATTTAGTTTTTATCAATCTTCAAAGCAAACAACAATTTGCCTGATTGCAATCTTGTGGTTCGGGTTAATATATAGTAGTGTAACGTGGCCCGAGTATACTATCTAACAGTTTAACAAACTCCCTCGAGTGAAAAAAGGTGTTTAGAATACACCTTCCTATTTTTAAAAATTCATAAAATTATCTGTGGTTAAGAGCCTTTTAATTGCCATTTTTTGCAAACCTGATGCAGCTCAATTTTTTGGCAGTGATTCTTATTAGTTATATTGTTAAGTAAATTTATAAAATCATAGACGTATGTAATAGATATTTCACTTGAGCTTGTTCTAAATTAACACCCGCACAACTATAAAGCATATGTGCGAAAATTTTCATTGAAAATAATGCACTTTGACACAAAATAACCATTTATTTTTTGCGGTATTTAAACCTTTTGATACTGTTTTGAGGTGGTTTCTATCTGGACATTTTGAGAAATTCTTTTTTAACTTCAGCGGGACCTTTGTGAGGACGTCGTGGTGCTTGTGTGGCGCTTCTGTTGTACAATCGGGTACACTGTGGTATATTAACGGTTTTTTGGGATTTGTAGCATGTTCAAATACCTTTGTGATATATTGTTATATCCTTATAATCTGCTGTAGTATCTTTAGGTATGTTGGTGTATCTCTGTTGTTCTTCTGGTATCTTCAATAGGACGCTGTGATACTTTTTCTAGGGCTGACCATAAGTCCACATATAACGTCCACGGTAGCACTTTTTGCATTACATCGTAAGGTAGACCCATAAGTGTAAATATGCAACAGCAGGGATTGAACCCGTGCACCTATGTGTCTCCTCCGGTCGTAAGGACCACACGAATGTGCGAAGTCACCGAGCTCGTCACGTTGTGCTACCTATATTTGTTAGGGCTGACCGTCAGCCAACATTCAACGTCCACGGTAGCGCTTTCTGCATTACTCCGTAGAACGGACCCCATAAATGTAAATGTACAACGGCGGGGATCGAACCCGTGCACCTACGTGTTTCCTCCGGTCGCAAGGCGCAGGCGAATGCGCCAAGCCACCAAGCTGTGGTACCTGTGGGACACATTTGTGACCTTATTGTGCTTCGTCGTGGTACTGTCGTAGCGGGTTGTGGTGTTTTGGTAATTATTGCTCGGCCACAGCACCTTTGGCACATAAATATCGAACTCGTCCTCCAAAATCCCTCAAGGCACCTAGTGCGGGCACTAAAACAGCCGACAGAACACAAGGAATTTATTTCTTGAGGCAGGGTTCGAGTATCAGGAACCGGACACCCCGAAAATGCCACGGGCATGGGCATATGGCTATTCTAGCATATGTCTTAATACCTCGTTGATTTGAGCCTTAGCTGAGGTTTCGACTGGTGAAGGAGAACTAGCATCTCGCTGGAACTGCATCACGAAAAGTGGCTTAAACAGTAACTGGGACAGCGTTGTGCCCCACAACAGCTGCAGCTGGGTCTTTATATGGGGTATAACCTGAAAATCAAATGCAATAATCAATAATATGGAAGATTAACCATATTATAAACATTTCTCTCATTTTCATTTTTGACAATATAGTTTATGGTAAATATCATTAGCTTTAGTGCTGAATCTTGTTTTCAGTTTAGACCTCATCCAAATAACATAGTCACTAACTAAATGGCATCTTGTTCTGAAATACCACATACTTCTTGATGCCCGGTGTCCACTTTTTGCGAAAACCATCCCAACAACGGGTGGTAATGACTGAGGGCTGACTGCTTCTTAACCACATACTGCTGACAGCTCTCTAAAATCTAAAATTTGATAAAAACGCAGGTTACTATAAGTAATGTTTCTTCTTCTCTATTCATAATTGCAATCCTACCCTAGACATTTTATCGTTGTTTGATTAACCCATGAGGTTTCATCCCGCCGCACCTCAAATCGCCGCAAAGATATATCTGTAAACATATATGTAATTATATCAGATAAAAATGACATTTCAATATGCGGTTTATGCAAAAAGTGGCTAAGCTCATTTTAGATAAAAGTGTACAAATAGAACCTACACATTACGAAGTTGAAATTTCAGCATTTCGGCATTTACCGAGAAATATTAGTGGTTAATATGAGTCAATGTGCTGATTGTAAAATGTTGTAATCGTGTAAAGTGTGCAACCTAATGAAATAAAGCAAAAAGCACCGATAATACAGAAAAGTGCTTGGAGACCCATAAGAATCGTTACATTCTATTTTTTGAGTAACATATTTTTCCAAAAGTTTACAAAGGGTTCCTTTCATATGCTGCAAAAGAAATCAGCCGAAATGAATAGTGTAGTCAAATGGTCGAGTGCATTGCTCGAAGGTTATGTATCATTTTAGAAGTAGCCCGCCTAAAAACGCTTTTCCAAGCAAATATATAGAGAGCGATCAATTATTTCCTTCAAGGCTTCTCATCGGGGCGCACTTTCTATGCGAATATAGCCCTATGGAACGCTTACCATTGTTCCTACTGTAATGAAACCCGCGGCCATTGACTCTAGCTTGGCGGGCCTTTCTAACGCCATCTGTTGTGCAAGATCGACTAGGTTGGCGAGTAAACATAAAGCAAAACTCGCTTCGAGAACATTGAACACAATGCGCAGCTTTTGTGGATTTTCCAACAGTGCCACGACTCGACCTAGCACATCATACTGACGCAACAGCACCAAGCTGTCAGGAGCGATTGAGTGTAACTGGTGTACAACTGCAGGAACCGATAAGAAGTGCATGACAAGAAGGTTCGTGGCTTCATCGACTTTCAAATTTGTACTCCCAATGTGAATATTGCTGTCTGTCTCGGTATTTGTTGCAGTGGCGTCACCCAATGGTCGCAACGCTAAAGAGGCCACCGCCGTTAGCGAGGCTCGGCCCAGGAGGGGCCGTTGCCGAACCACAGCGGCTAGCAGAAGACACCGAAGATTCGCCGACAGTCCACGAGCAAACAAATGAGCCACAAACTTTAACTCCAGTTGCTTCAAGGCTGGCTTTAGAGGTTCAAGCTCTGTACGAAGCTTCCACGAGCTGACATTGGTCATTGTCACCTGCAACGAATGCGAATATGATACCATCGCAATAGCATAATAAGCGAAAAGGACGCGAGATCTTTAGATTCATTGAAAGACAACAGTGACATCACTGAACCAATCTTTACGTAACAAATGTTTGCGAGGAAGTATTATATTAATAGGATAGTGGCTCAATTATTGTTTCCGGCGAAGGCAGCCAATAGTCCATTGCTTTATTTATAATCCAAAATCATCTCGTGAAACCATACTATCTGACGGCCACGCCTTGGAAGCCTCGACGCATACGCTGTAGGTGCTTACGACGTATTTTGGAGTTACAAATAATTGTACATATCTATAGAAGTGTTGAATAGACCCAATATTGGAGACAAAATTACTTTTTAAGAGTGGATATATATTCTTTTATAAATTATTTGTAAACTAGAAGGTTACTTGTTACCTTTTTCCAAATGTGTGTATGATTATGGATAAATATAAGTATAGCACGCAATATTATAAAAATAATTTCTCGCAAAGTATATATATTGGACATACGTATTGGGAGCTGTAAGATCTTTTCCTTCGCAAAAATAAAGGCATCTTCTATTCCCCTCTATGTAGATCTATTACAATTTTTTAACGAAGTCTCCACAAAAATCACAAGGGTGGATTAGATGAAAAAAAGTACTTACAAGTACATGTAGGTAAAGGGCGATTGCATTCAAGTGAGTGGTAACTGTCGGCTGGAGGCGTTTAAGATTGTCTGACACCGTGGTAAGTAACTTCTTTGTCAATGTAATCCACTGTACTGAGATTTTCCGATCACTCATTGCTTCCACGTAGCTCTTAAACGTCAGGTAAAAACGACGAGTTACAAAATGAAACAGCAGTTTCGCTTTCGCAGTCAAAAATGCAAAGAGAAATTTCGCAGAAACGTCTGAAACATCTGTCAAAACTTTTGACCAACTCGAACTCATAAGATGTTTCTACAAGAGTAGGAGAAGACTACGAATAACGTATTTGAAACCTTTTTAAATGAACGATGTTTTTGAGTATAAACCTGTGCAAGGCCGGAAACTGGTACCTGATCGTTAGAGGTTCCTTCCATCGATTTAACAATGCGAGAGCACATTGCTTGCAGTCTGTCATTGTCTTTGCCAAGTTCCTTTTCAGTATTACCTTCTTTCCAAGCGTAGATGTACACCAATTTTCTAAAATAAAAAGTTGAAGCTCGGTCCAGGTAAACTAGAAATAGGAATTTTCCTGCTTTCCTAAGTTCTTCCATTTTTTTCGAAATATTACTCCATCAGAAATAATATTACCTTAGTCATTTCTGCACTCCCAAAAGAACTAATTCTCTCAAAAGGGTTTCACACACCTTGTATTGTAATAGAGTTGTGCAGCGGTCACCGGCTCCTTGCTCGAAAGAAATGCGTCGAGTTCCTCTCTGGTGCAGCGTCCCACGCGACGGCGTGCCAGAAAGCCCCGTGCCACTGAATTAATTCGTGTCGCCGCATCCTCCCGTCTGCAACAGTATTCAATTTAATAGTTACTTTAGACATTAGTAAACATTCCGTGGGTCAAAAATCAAACGATCGCGCTTTCTTAAAGTGCAACGTGCTTAGTTTTCTGCTTAGTTTTACTACTAAGTTGTTCTGTAGACATTAAGCTCTTTAGCCTATTATAACGCAAGTAAAAACAGCGGTAAACATAATTATCAATTCGAACGTATGGTGGAGTATTGCTAGGCTATTCTCGTAGAAACAATGTTTTTTACGAGCCGCCCTGGACCTAATGCTGATGAAATTAGCGACTTTGACTCGTAAAATTGGTTGGAATAAAATATAAGCCCTTACACTAGAGAACGGTATTCTGTTTTCTGATAGCCCAATAGGTTTGTTGGCTGTCTCGGCGACCCGTATAATCCACTCTGTTAGACCAGTTTATTTGTTGAGAATTTGTAGTAGCAACTAGCATAGTTTGACAGTTGAACAAAGTGAAACTTCCTGAGTCGGTTAGAGAGTTCCATCGATGCGCACTTGTCTGATCTTGCATTGAGTCACCTCACGGGCAGCTTATTAGCGTTCAGCAGACGCCCGCTAAAGAAAAGGTGCTTTCCTTGTGAAATGTATATGTTACTCAATGAAGTACTCCTGAATTGTGCTAAGCATCAAACATGCATTGTGCAGATCCTAACAATCGAACTATGTGTTTGGTAGTCCTCGCTTTTGATCGCCGCAGCCAACTTTAACGAGAAAACTTTACAATAGTAACGTGTGAGGGTGTTCATTGCGTGTGGCTTCGCATGACAAGCAACAGAATTTACCTCCAAGCCACTGAGTTGCTGTTCAAGGAGTATCTTGGTTACAAATGGCCAAGTAACTAAGCCGAAGCTAAAGGCGATGATGACCCGACCTAGACGACCCTTACGTATATGCTCCTAAGCGTATATAAATAAATGAGATTTGTACTTTGATATATGATCAGTAGTATTTTTCTGAAAGGCTTTGAATACCAGGCAGCCTAGTACTTCAGCGTGAGAAGCTACCCCATTTCTTCTATGACGAACATTCGCACGACATAACATTGCCTTTTCAACGCAGTAAAAGCGCGTCTCAAGACGTAATCACTGACGCATCGTGAGCGCATGGCTTTAGAATCTCTTAGCCAGGCCGAGCAGATCAATGGATTCGTAATGGAGATGAGAGAAACAATTTGAATATACCGAATGGGAAGCACTTGTGGGAATAAACTAGGCTAGACTAAACATACATGGAAGTCATAAAATGACAACTCCATTAAAAGCTAAATCGGAATAACTAGCCTTATTCAGCAATTTCTAACATACTAGGGCAAAGTCAAACTAAAGAGACAGTAGGGGGAGCTTGGCTAGTTAAGTAAAATCGACCTAAACCTACTATACAACAACTGCTTATAACGGGGAAATTTACTTAAAATAGACATAGTGGTGCCTTATAAGATAACGCTCTCAAAACTTCTTTCGCTTACGACACATATTATGTAGGCTGTGCATATCGCAACAAAGCTTTTATAGTATACCACCTTCACATGAATTTTCAAAAATAGATTATGGCATTGACATGACCATCGCCTATTCATGCAACAAATATAATTTTAATATATATATACACATATGTACACAAGAGTTTCTAAAAGTCATTGTGGGGTATTGCCGCGAGGTAATTATTTTTAGTGTATGCTACAAATTTTTTTCAACTTCAGAAAGCCTTCAGAGACACCCTGTATACCTGTTCGCTTTTATCTTAAAAAAAGCCATTAAGAAAAATACAAAACTAGAAAAATATATTTGTGCCTTTGCATTTGCGAATACCCAATGAAATGTCAAGAATTACAAAGGTTGTTATAGCCAGAATTTGTGAAAGGCCTCCTTCAAGCATGCATATCGGCCGACAAATTTTATTTCTCCAATATTTCCAAGAAAAGCTAAAACAACATCTGGCCGTGCCTGTTTTTAGGAAGGTTTAGATTAATTACTACACCTATTACGAGCACATTCAGATCTGTTTAAAAATGATGAGTCGACTAGCAGCATATGTTAACAACTGCACAGTTTATTTCAGGGAACATGTTACTTCACGTTTTCTGTCCTCCTTTTAAAATTGTGCACTTATACTGTACATAATTAGGTACACCTAACTTACATAGGCATTTTACCATTTTTCGCACGCACATAGATAGGTAGATAGATTTGCTTTCACTACCTACCTAGGCATTATCCGTACTTGAATCGTGCCGCCGCAAAATAACTAGTATAACCAACCTGTATGTATCAAGTAAAGTCTAGTAAATCACTCGTGCGCAACGGCCAATATAAATACAATACTCCCTGTGCATTCACAATCGATAGCTCACCCAAATATATGTTGCATTTTTGTCGTAAATACACCTACTTATACATATTTCCAGCTTTTTGAACTGGGTGGCAACTAAAAGATATATTTGATGCTTCTTTGTGTATGTTATATATACTTTTTGCCATTTGCCATCGCTTAGTCGCAACAATTGATTCCTCATGAGTTTCTGGAATGGCGCTTTTTCATTGTATATATATATATATATATATATATATATATGCACTTCACATTAAGAGGCATGCCAGTCTTATTTCCTTCCTCTCGGAGCACCAGTGAAAAATCATTGACACGTTTTTAGTGAATATTCTACGATTTTACGAATAGTCTTACCGACTACCTCTAATCTGTGTGTGAGAGAATTTTTATGATTCGATATCCGTATTTAGAAACATTGACGCCTCTCTTGATTCATCCCATTTCGGGTTTCCCCCGACCCGCGCGGTTAATTTGTTAACGCGCCAAGTAGATGCAAACAAATCCTATCAAATCAGCAGCTTGAGGCTACTGCCTCTAATGCCTAGTTTATAAATTTCCTAATTTCCGCTGGCTCAAACGAGTTCGAGAAGTTTAATCGTTCCCTGCGAGTTCGCGGCTACTACCACGGCGCTGCCAGTCATCCAGCAAACGGCTGACACAAACTCGTTGCTCTCACCAGGAGCCACCGGCACTGTGCCATCTTCACGGCCGCTGCCTTGGGTCCGAAAGGACCAAGTCTGTATTTGTGTCGATAGACCCTTGTAGTAGATGTAGAGTGAGTTGTTTTCACTACCGCATGCGATATAGTCGCCGTCTGTAGCCAAACCGACAAAGTTCTTCTCGTTCACGTGTCCCGTAAACGAACGAAGGCACTGTGGGTCGTCCGTTTTCCAGAGTTTCAGCTGGCTATCTGTCGAAGCCGAGACGAGCTCCTTTGCATTGAGAAATTTGACGTAGGACACAGCTTTTTTGTGGCCCTTGAATACGCCCAAGGATGTTTTGCAGTTTCTGAGATCATAATAGTGCACACAATGATCGGCTGAGCCCATGGCTAGGTGGTACATTGAGTCGGGATTAAAACGGACACAACACACGTTGGCCTTCGCCTCAATCGAAGATATCGAATGTTCTTGGTTAATCGCCCATAGCTTCACCTTTGTGTCATCGGAACCCGACGCTAGTATCTTAGTGTCTACTTTGTTGAAATCAACCGACCAGCAGCGTTTCTCGTGTTCCTGAAACGTTTTGACCTTCTGTGATCGGTAGGCATCCCACAACGTGACGGTCCCCTCATAATCGCTGCAGCCTAGCATATTCTTGTGGTAGCTCGACCACGATATACAGCTGATCTTTGAGCTGCATGTCATCTCATTAATGGGGTAGTGCATGTCGACATCGTTGCGAATCACCGTTGAGTACTCGAACATCTTTATTCGTTTGGTGACGCCGGCTATCGCAAAGTACTCGCTGTCCTTGTCAAATTCGATGCTCGACACGATACTTGTACTGTTGAGTAGGTCGGAGGCGTAGTTAAGCGTACTTAATGAGCGCAACTGAGAGTATCGTGTAAACTTGCTTAAGCTTTCGGCGAATCTCTCCAGGCCACGAGGAGCTCGTGGCCGAGGCATCCGAACCGTTATGTCGACATCTTCCGAAGCATCGGCTGGTTGTTGCGGTTCGGGTGACATCGAATCCTCCTCCCGATGTATTTGTCGAGCCGAGAAATAGCAATCTTCTAGACACTGGAAGTGCGCGTGCATGCGAAACCGCCGCTGCGATAGAACGGTTTGAACACTGGTGGCGGCTCCGTCCTCGGTGGTATCACCGACACGGACAGACAGCCCTGATTTTATCGGCGTACTCTGGCTCGAATGGCTAGAATGCGGCAAGTTCGTATCGGAAAAGTGCCAGTCAACAGCCGTGTTGGACAACGAGTCAAGAAACGAGAGGTCCTGCTCTAACAACGCGATGTCCGTCTTAATACGATTGAGTTCTTCATGTTTAGCTTTGTAAGAGTGGTCAAGAAACTCGCGTAACAACGTCAGCTGCACTTCACGTGAGGTAGCCTCTATCTGTCGCTTTTTCGTTTGCAGGACGTCGAGAGCCTGGTTGACATCGTTGACACTTACGTCCTTCTCGCCGGCTAGTATCTGCATAATTCGTGAACCTAATTCGGCACCCCCGATTCTCGGCCTTTTCTCGCTTTTAATGGCCCGTAACGCCAGATCATTGAGCAATCGATTGGGAAAGATCTGCTCTTTTCCATCCTTGTCAACCAGCTCGCACGAGCACAGCGGACAGGCTGGTCGCTTCTCGATGCAACGTTTCACGCAATCATGGCAGAAGGAGTGACCACATCGTGTCATGTACGCGTCCTGGATCAGGCTATAGCAGATTGGGCAGTCGAGTGTAGGGTCCGATGAAGTCTCGGATGAGGAGGGAACTACTCCCAGGCTGCGTTTCCGCATTAAAGGCCGCGGTTTTGGATTAGGCCGGGGCGCTGGTGATGCGGACATGACGAGAAGAATAGACGTTGTTCAGGGCGCTTCAAGGAGAATCGTTTACCAGGGAACGGTCACTTTGCCGAGAAAGAAGGGCACAGCCGCGTTGAACTTCACCTTATTTCAGGAGATGTGTCAGAAAGTCGCCCCCGTTTGAATTTTGCAATACCTTTTCCTACACTGTTTTACACGCACCCATACACGTCTTTCTTGCTTTTTTTCCTTCTTTCTTGCGCTCTTTCTCTCTCTCTTTCTCTCTCTCTCTATTTTTCTCCACGTTTACGTATGTCAACAACACGGTGACGAGACGCGGCAAGAAGTGTGGACTACCTGAAACCGAATAAACCAATAGACCCAAGCGCCCCGTTAGAATGTGTTCGTCAAAGCGAAGACGCTACGCTCTCGGTTAGACCATCCAAAAAATGGTTCTCCTAGTGACTGATCTATTAACTATTCCGTAGGATATTTGTTATGTGCTAAATGGTTATCGGGAGTGCGTATTGGAACTATTGTCCGACTCAGTTGCTGCCCAGTCACAAATTAGGTCTTTTTGAGTTTGGAAAAATAATATCTTGAATTGGGATATTGTTATCCAGAACACTCAGACACTAAGAAAAAGCAAGCTTCAGTATTGCCTGTATCAACAACCACATTTCAGATCAATCAACTGTTTATTATTGGGCATACGAACGTGGAAAAACGAAGTAAAACAATAAAAAATCAAAGAAAATATAGGTGATATTGGCGAAAACAGAAGCAGGTTAATACGAGGGGAGCGACTCCGCCTTGACGAACCTGCGCCATAATATATTACAACTGTTATGTCCCCAATAAAAAGAAATTGTTGCATACAATGTATTTCCTTGACATTTGAGCAAAAAGAAAGCACCATCGATTGGTGATTCAACAACGGCGAACTTCGGTATGCGCTATGATATAAGGGACTCAATATCTGCACCGTTGAGGATGTGCTATTGGATTCTATGAAGAGAAAGCCGTCGTTCGCAACACCAGTCAAGGAAATCATATCGTTGCGTTTTATTATGTTGTGCAACATCTTGTAAGCTTGGTGCTAATATCTATAAATAATTGGCTACGTTAGTTTTTGAAGCATAACAAATTTCGCTACTCAAATGATATCCATGTATAGCTTTACAGCGGTTGATAGCGGATACAATCTTGCCTCGAATTACACCCACCTTGGACAAAGCTAATGCACAACGCCCTTTAACAGTACGCCAACGTGGTCTAGTCGCAAAATGCGTGTCGGGTCCGACTCCGCGCGCTGCGAATATGTAGTTTAACTTAATTATTTTGAGGGTTGACTATCAACCAACATTTAACGTTTACGGTACCGCTTTTCACATGCAGGTAATACATTTCAGCTGTTGAACCAGATTAAAAAAATAAGGCTTGCATCGTCCGCCGTCAGATGAAAACATAAGCGAAGTGTACGTAATAATTTCGCCATCTGGAATGCACACAAACCTTCCATCTGAACATATCTCCATTTGCGAATGCGGTGTGCTCAAAAGTAAGACAAACTAACTAGCCGTTTTAACGCCCTGCATTTTGTTTTGTACTCGTTCCCCTAGCTGTTACTTACATGTGCGTATGAGACGGCGTACTGTGGCGTACAGTAACAAACGTCGTTTCTTAGATACGATTTATTTCAAATTACACATTTCACGAAATTATCGCGTGTCATATTTCTTTATGAGTCACTTAAGAAAACGATGAAAATTCATGATTCTTATGATTCCGTATTTTTCGTAAGTTATGCGTAATTTTTCGTGCACAATTCGCGAAAAATAGATTTTAGCTCCGTGCACGGAAAACTTGTAAGTCAAATAAATTCGTTGAGATTCTGCTTGATCTCGTGCATTCTAGAGAACACAAAATGCCATTGATCCATTAAAGTAATAAAGGGGCAATAAATTCCATATATCTGGATCTGGATTATGTTATTCATATTCAAAAATATGACCTAAAAAGGCCTCAAAGGGGACAGTTGCCGGCTCATTTCTAGCGCCACAACAGCTAGTGTTCACGGTTTCTAGCAATTCTCCCGGCTAGTTGGATCTAGCTGACGGAGTCTACAATCAGACATGAGTTCGCTTACACTCAAAGCCGATCGTAGCTTCTGGAACTGGCTTCACAATTTAGGGTTCACCATATACAATCAATCGCTTCTAATGACAGTGCGCCGCAGAGAATCAACGCAAGAATTATCTGATCGAAGGCGAGCTACTACACTTAAAGACGTACAACAAGAAGCTGGTATGCTCGTAGCGAAGTCAAAAAATCGTTACTGTGATGATTTGAAGTATCACGGGTGGAGAAACTTCTCTTGTAAAAAAAGGCATTGAATGACGCCAGACTAAACTAGTTAATTACATGGATAAATCGAGGGCGAAGATTCAATTTACGATGTATTATTGATAAGCAGTCATATCAAGCGAATGTATCACACATATCGGATTTCCCGTTCAGCGCAGCCACTCTTCTTCTGGTCTCACACGCTTAAGTGGTTGGCGTACCCTGATACGCCATATAATGCCTAATAAGCAACGCGCGGCTAAAATGAATAGACGAAAGGTAGGGGAGCTCTACATATAAAACGACTCCGAAGAGAACCCTTTTGCGCCGAACCGAGTACAATGAGCGGCTTCGCCATCAAACATCGCCGGTGTTGGTAGGCCGCTGCAAGGTAATGAATTACCACACTACGCGATCGCATCGATCCAGTTTGTTTACTCTGTCAGCCGTGTGCTATACCCAGAATTACATCAAAGAAAAAGCCGTCAAGGCATAGCCGTATAAAGACACAACCAAATCCAGACTAATCTAAACAGTGTCGTAAGGACACACCGTTTACAGATAGTGCTGTTTACATTTCAGTATACAGAGTGTAAAAATGACAGGAAAGCTAGTTGAATTTCAACCATGGTTAGACTAACGCCAAGCGCCGTTTATTGATCTATGTGGCAGGAACCCATTGATCGGAACAGGAATTCGGTGCCACCCATTAGTAAAGTGCATATCTATTATGGCTCTATTATGGGTCTTTTGCTTAGCAGCAGTACTCAAAAAAAACGGGAAAAGAAACTATAATGGCGTTCAAAAGGGTGCCAAACATTATAGGCAGCTCTAATGCATGTTGTTTTGAGCTGTGACGTTGAAATCTATGATAATAAATGTCGTCTGGCAGAGCAGATAGCTAAGTAAACTCAAAACTATAGAAGAGACGAGTTACCAAACTAACGTATTATTCTACCGCTTTCTGACCGAATATATGTATTTGACTTTAGCAGTTGCGTATCCCATTAGGTCAAATAAATACGGACAAGATATAGGTGGGAAAGTAGGTAAACAGAACAACTTGATGCATCAAAATGCGTTTTGACGTTCTAAGGCCACGCAAAACTCTACTGTACCAGAAGTGCACACAAAGCATCCGGTCCTAACGACGAGTATATGAAATGAGCGTGTTTGTTACTATAAAAATTGTGTATAATGCACTCTATATCCCGCAGGAGAATCGACATATGCCGATGACATATATATGCACATCTCTAATCCCAGAACAAATGATCGTTGACTGGTCTCTTACCTGCGTTCCTTCTCTCTCCCGTCGCGAGCGGCTCTTGCGTTCTCAAGGAACTGCTGCTTATCCTGACCGCACACCAAACCGCCAGCAAACATTGCCGTCCTCGCGGCTTGGAAGCTCGATTCACCCCGTACGAAGTGACGTGAACAGACCAATCGCGCGCTCAACTGGCCGCTTCGATCGACTATCCGATCCTCCGGATGTTGGTTCCTTAATAGCAAACTTGGATGGCTGTGTTACAGCGAGGTTACTCCGTCAGACCGTCGATGGGCACCAGTAGCACCAATAACAACAAAGCACCGTGTTACCGTCGCGTCGTCATCATTGGCGTTGTCCACCTTCGCGACGAACATCCGACAGCCTCACTAACGATTAGTCGGCGATTGTCGTATTTTTTTTTGCTTGATGTCGATCGCTCAAAGGTGACGTGAATGATCATCGAGATTCTTTTGTCTCTTCTTGTACGCTATGCGTGTTTGTAAGTGTGCTTCATACTGTACGACAGCACGGCATACAGAAATGCTGGCATACAAACACGCGCACAGCATGCAAATCACATTAGCATTCGCACGCGTGCAGTCAAATCGGCTTTCGGTTGGCGCAACGGCAGTACCGGACCTTCTCTTACCAAATAGCGGTATATATATATGAGTACAGGCATTGGTGTCGTGTAACTGATCCGCTTTGCGTTTTTGGTCGCGGCCGATAGTCTTGTTCTCGTGACCTGTGCGTCGCCCGCTACCGTAGTAACAGCGGCAGAGGCAGACGGAACGAGCTGCACTACACTCACTACATATACAAAATACGGATGGATGTATACACAGACACAATGTATATATATATATATATATATACCGTAAACCCAAGCTACATTAGAATTACGGAAAATTGCAGGTAGAAGAAGCTATATTCTGGACCTGAATTACCCCATGGATTATCTTAGCCTCCGAATCAGATCACCGTCATAATTGGTCTTCAATAAACACAGAAACACAACACAATTCGATCTCGTTTAGTAATGGCTCAATTATTGGTGCTGAGCGAGACCGTCTTGGCTGTTTGACGTTCCGTCTAGTAGCAGTATTAGGCGTGCTATAACACGCCTGTATATGTAAGTTGCTATAACAGCAACTGGCGCGATTTTTCCATTTTTTGGTCTCACGAAGCGACGGCGGAGAGTCTGCGGGGAACAGGTAGAGCACACAATATTGGTTTTCTACGTTTCCTAAAAAGCCGTGCCAGCAGGGTGACGGAGTTCGGCTCCGAAGCGACTTCGACTTCACTCGCGTTGCTTCAGCCGCCTTGATTGGCCAAACCGCTGCTCTGATAGTCTCGTCTGCTGGCGTCTGAAAAGCCCCAATCAGCCCCTGAGAAAAAGTACGGTACGACCTTAGTCGCATGAGCTACTGGGGCCGAGCGACTACCTTGGCCAGCGGCGAAATCGACCAGCGCCAAAACAGCAAAAGTTTATTACAGAGTAAAGGCAACCAAAGACGCACGACGACGGCCCGATTTGGTATTTCGCCTGCTTTTTGCTGATGACGGCGGGTAGACCCGCTTGGACAAATGCGGCTGCCAGCGACTCGTTCCGTCGCTTTGTATGGTTGTCTCGCTGCTGTTTATGCGATCAGATCAGAGCAGCTAGGAGCTTACAGTAGCACTTCTATAAGCGGAACATACAGAGCAGCTGAACACGGGCCATATTCGCGACTGAGTCCACTCTCGCCAGCGGCACAGCACCGGGCTATCAACCATCACAGTGGAGTAAGGTAATCATCACAGCACACAGCACCGCTTTAGGCCTCTGTGGCTCGCAATCTCTTCCCCCTCCAATGACTACCCTTCCTCATCGAAGACCTATGTAGAGCTCACACACGCGCAACCATGTCCCGAAAGACTGGTTTTCTAGGAGACCACGGGGAAGGCCTTTAGTGAGTAGCCGAAGCGCCAACAGGGTCACTGTCTTCCTCCAAAAGACAGACAACATTCAACAGAATTTCAAAACTGACCTCCAGCGTCATGGCTCGTTTCATAATGAAAAACCGCCTGGGGTTGTATTCCATGGTACTGGCTGCCTGATTGGACACCAGAATCGTGACGTCACCGACCGCCTCATCGGTGATTGGTTGATATTTCGATGCTGTAGAACTATCAAGCGGGAATTTTTGAATTCAGATTAAATTCTTTGCGAGCAATAGACATCCAAAAAATATATTAGAGAATTGCTTTATGCTTCTCTTTTTCACTAGCGGTTACCTAAAATTAGCTTAGATTTGAGATACGTTGAATGCTCACGACATTTAGTAACTATTATGTTGTATATTTGATTACATGAAGTCGGTATATACTGATCAATGTTGACATGTTTTCACGTGTGTGCAGTACATTCAGGGTTGCGCAGAAGTTAAAAGATAATTATCTCTAAGTAAGTTTTAAACTAATCGACTCTTAGAACTGTAAGATAGCAAAGCAAAGCAAAAAGATAGTTCTCTACCATGAGCGGAAACAGTGTTGCCCCACAGAAAGTCTTTATATTATTTATGTCTTCTAGAATACCCGTATTGCAGGCCTCCTTGTTGAGACAGAGCAACAGCTACGGAGATGCCCAAACTATAACTGAATACCATAGCACATGTAAGATTTACCGCGAATTATGAACGAGCGTTTCTAAACCAACGAGGACGATGATGAAGTGGACCAGCTGACAGCGGGCGCCGCTGCCGGAACTTAAGTCCAAAAGGGACAACAATATTCTGCTGTACCTGCTCTTCTTTTATAGCCCGTGAATATTAATTGAATAGCCCGTGAATTGATAGCTCCTTGGTACACACGAACTGACTATATCGTGGTACAGCATACATCTTTCAAGTACGTGATACGGCATAAATATGCTATACAATATTTGAATGTATATCGTGCAACGTACAAGACGTATATGTTTTGAGTGAGCACCGATGAAATCAGTGAAGGTAGATTTGTAGTCGACCTTTTTTTGCAAATGGTACCATTTGTTTCCGTCATCTCTAATGTCTCGAAGACTTACTTGCAGTTTATGACTATTGTTACGCCAGATAAAGCACACGAGAAACACTGAATGCATAATATATAGGAAACAAACAATATAAACACGACATTACAAAAACTCGCTACAGCAACAATATAAATTAAGGAGAATGTCTTGCGAGGTGTTTCCTTGCTTTTCTCCACTATCAAAATGCGCAAGTAAGTGGTTCTGTGTGTAGGTTTAGCGGCACGGAGTTCGTGTTTATTTGTTTGTATTGGTGGTTTAATTTCCTTCCACCGGCACGTTACAAATAAACCTAATATGAAGTGTATGAACAACTATATTATAGCGAAAACCTGGCAATAGAAAAAGAGAACAACATACTAGATAAAGTTGCACCATCTAGCTTTTTGTATTATCTGTCAGATTACTTTCTCCGAATAAGAAATATGGTATCTTTTTCAAGTTTCTGGTGTTCTATAAACTCAAATAGATCCAGCGCACCCTATACACAATTATGACTAAGTGTTAATTAGTGGTGTTAACAGTGGATTAGAATTTCTTCAATTGGACTTACGTTTTCCGAATTACATTCAGTTATTTTCTGCTAAGATCTTCGGAATTTTGAACCAAAAGGAAATCTACTCATGAGCGAAGCTCTTCTATCTAAGTTAATCGGTCGCTGAGCGCAATTCACAGCTAACGATACAAAAGAAGCATACTTAGTACTATATTACAATTTGTCCAAATTTAAAGGTAACAGCTTCTATTGTATGGACGTATATGGACGACGTCATGAACGAAGCTAACGAATGTGTAGAAGATTTTTGTTTTATGACTTTTTTGTTAGTTTCATGGATTTGTTTTGTTAGTTTCAGAATGTCAACGAATCAAGGGCATCAAGGTCAGGGTGATCAGAAACCTCGGAAGAAAGAATCAATCGTCGACCTTTCCAAATACCGAGACAAACTTATTCGCGTCAAATTCCAGGTCGCAATTATTATAGATTTAGTCTCAAATGATAATATTTTGGCAAATTCAACCCTTTCGACGTCTTTTTACGTTTTGATGGGGGTTCGACAAAAGTATAGCGAAGATCGTATAAGTTTTCGTTATTCCAGTGAGATTTTGCAGTACAACCTTCCTGACAGATGCTTTGTTTAAATGCTCGCTCTTACAGGGTGGTAGAGAGGTCACGGGAATTCTAAAAGGATTTGACCCCCTTCTAAATTTGGTCCTTGACAACACTACAGGTAAAATATGAACCCTAGTATTTTTAGCTTTTTCATTAAATGTTGGGCGCTTCACTTTTTATAGAGAAATGAATACTATGGATTTATTATTGGTGTAGAGTTTGTCGCATAACGACATGTTCACAGTTTGAAAATCGGCCATTAACTTATCAGCTTCTCCAGTAACACTAACAAAATAATTTTTATACAACAAAGAGTACAGTATATGTACTTGAATGTTCCCCGTTTCATCGTATGTTACGGTGCAATTGTACAAATTCTGTTTCTACAATATACCCTGCCTTTCCTATGCTTTCTAAGTTTCTGCAGTTTAGGTGAGCATTCAATTCTAGAAGTTGCAAATGAGTTTTCGTAATCGCAAAAACCTGCTTTTAAAAGTAGTGATGACAAAGTATCATAAGAAACTTGCAAATGTCTTATCTATAGATGTCTCCCATGTGACAGTTGCTCAAATCGAGCTGCGGTCGGTGTAATTGACATAAGGTGGTTCAGACGCTTCTCATTCAACCTCGCAGTGATACAAATTTCATTTTTGAGAAGTAAAAGTATAACTGCGCGCTCATACGGAATTTTTTCAAATCTTAGCACACATTTTTGAATAGTGGGGCCAGGAGTAGCTGATGCGTCCGTGTCCAATAGTGCTTATATCCTTTAAAGCACATGCTGCAGCACATTATATTAACTTTAGCAGAGTTGAGTTGAATGCATCATTTCCGGTTGCCCTTTTGTCAAATGGACAGATGCAGCTACTAGCAACATTTATTAATTTGTTTTGCCGAGGAGGAAACGCTTATGCATTCCTTTGCATAGATAGTGTGGGACCTACGCTGAGGCTCTGTTTACACCATTCAAATTTACGTTACACTAATTTTTACTTTTTGGCCCGGATATTTATTATATAGTGTAACAGACCAAGAAGTAAAATTTTTTCTTTTGACGTCCAAAATATACTTCTTCATTCTTGTTAGAAATTTCTATACGGTTTTCCGTGAGCTGCTGTGTACTAATAGATGATTTAGCATGCGTTTGTAAGTCCACTGTTAAAGGCTAAATTGTTAGTGTGCTCATGTCCTTCTCGTGGCAAGGATAGAGTGATGTCCATCCACCTGGTCCTTCTTATGACTCTTGATATATCACCTGTTTTTCGTACCATGAGGAAATTGAATCACAGAACCTTTCAAGTTCTACTATACAAAGGCAAACTGATAGCGATAATACCAATCACCGAAAACCTTCAACCATAGACTATCAAAATATTCGTGAGTTTTTAAAGCCCGAAATTGTAGAAGTTTAGGCGATGCTCCTTAACGGTTTAAAATCAGATAATTTGTCTAATTTGTCTCTAGCCAAAAACAGAGATAAAACATTAAAAATCTTTTGAATACAATTGAAATATAATGAATCCGTTTGATTTCTGCTAACTCGGATATTAGACCATCATTATTTCCTTAGTATCTTTACCACCTTAAGTTCTGTCGAGTTTGTTCCGTAGGAAAGTGCTACAGGGTAGATATCGCAAAATACTGAATTGAAGAACTGAGTTAAATAAACAGAATATTGAATTAAGACATTACAGTAATTATTTTTAAACGCAGCATACCACAATAAATGGGCATAGTAGTAACTATCGTTCTACTTCGTTATAGAATTCCTTCGCGATCCCGACGATTCTCTCAAGTTGACGGATGACACACGGTCATTGGGCCTCGTAGTTTGTCGAGGTACAGCAATCATTGTCATCCATCCCCAGGATTCCATGGAACAAATACCAAATCCGTTTGTTCAGCAACCGCTCGACTAACGTATCTGCTTCGGAGGAGTAATGGGTGGATTTAATTAACCGATTTTGATACTCAAAGCAGAGGAAGCGTGGAGTAGCTAGCCATCCCAGAACAGCATGCCATCGACGTCGACGAAATTGAATTCCATCTTTACAGGAAAGCTTGCACTGACGGGAAAAATTATCTCATATATATATATATATATATATAT
>MNPL01002183.1:0-16109 GCA_002081605.1 Tropilaelaps mercedesae
ATATATATATATATATATATATATATATATATATATATATGCATTTTTTTCACTCTCAAATCGTTCCTATTATGGCAAACCACTCTGTCACTTTTCGCTCTATCTTTAAAATCTATCGAATACCCTCTAAATGAGGAACAAATATCGGATATCGCCAGTGGTAGTAGTACTGATTTTTTTCACAATATATGTGAATCCCAAAAGTTGGATGCTGAGGAAGCAACATCCGATCAACAGAACATAAGGTCATTTGCCTGTAAATTGCACGTCCTTTCCTCATAGAATTGCGCCTTATTAAAATATCGATGAAGATGGTATTTGTACGCTATATTGAATACAATACTGATTCTAACACATTAGAAAGGCCGATCTCATTATTGCCGCGGTGTTACTTGAGTCACACTTCAGTTGCTCGCGACCAATGTGACGATCAGGCCATCGTATTCAAATACATTATCACCGGTCTATATTAGCTTTCAAATAGGAGTGAACCTTCTTTTATAAGCAAGTGTGTGTAAATTAATTGTAGATATCAAATAGCAAATGGTTTAAATTTTTGTCCAAAAACTATTTCAAATTCTCAAATTCTCGTTGTCCTATCTACGGGCAACCTAGAAATAATATAAGATTCAATTTCTCATCATGAACGCCCACTATTTTATCAATCTGTTTACAGTCAAAACTAGCGCTTCCGTCAGCAGCCAGGCAACATTTTAGCGCTGTCGACGAACTATTTATGGGCTTCGTTGCTAGTAAGGTAAACAAAGGCTACAGTTTTCGTTGACCTATCCGTTATGTGCACTCCGTCTCACTTGATCTGAAGCTTATATTTGAAGCATCAATACACTTAAAGTATAGCCAATAAAATTTAGACTTTATTAACTCTCTCACGGCTCTTACATATATCAAGCATTGTTGGATTTTTTAACTGAAATGTTAAACCTTTTACTTAAAAATCTAAACTGACTTTCTTGAGGCTTTGAAAATAATATATACCATTTTGGTCGTACAAACAAATTGAAGTTCTTGGTGAGTTGATCCCTATTGTTACAAAGAGACCATTAATTACCCCCGTTGAACGCGATTTTTCCAAGAAACTCTGTTCGAGCCACTTAGTCCGTCCCAATAATGGTAGCTGAAGCGAGCACCAGCCCTTATATTTTTATAAAAACAATCGCCGATTCTGTATACCGGTATAGCTCTTCATGCGTTTTGTCCGTAAAAATTAAACATTTCTATCTAATCTGCAGACAACCACCATTTTGTAATTTTCCATTACATCCTCTCTTGCGTGGTATTGATCCCAGAGCAGCCTCAGTCCCTTAATGTGTATCCCGGATCTGTGTTGTGTCTGAATTCTCTTCTCGCCGATGGGATATAAGGTCGAACCACATTATCATTTTAGCGTGAGTTTTAACAGCAAACATTTATATATATATATTACCTAGAGACTGTCGTCTACTTTAAATTAACTGGAAAAACTTGAAGTCAGCTGTGGTCGTCGAGAAAAACTACTTTTCCTTTTTGCGCATTGTAATGTGCGTATCTTCTGGTGCATCATAAACCATCCGTAATACGGAGTGCTAAAAAGGGAATGAGTTCCACACTAGTACAAGAGGCCTGGGCTGTTGAGGTAGGTTCACGGGAACCTTGGGATGACGATTCGAAGTTGTTCCAGCCGCTGGAGGAGACTCAGGTGCAATCCAATGAGCGCGCACAGTCGCTTGCAGTTCAGGTTTGTCCAAAATGAGCTATGTGGTATAATGATACATATATAGCAGTTAAAACTTTTTTATACATAATAGCAAACGTAAAGCAAATCTTACTATATGGACCGATATTAAAAGCGCGCCACTCCTATTTACTAGGCAATCCTAAACAGTCAAACCAAATTTTTAGACAGGTGATACGAAAGCTACGTGTAACTTGGTTCATACTTAAATACTGGCGTAACTACGTGGTGGGCTCATGGGTCAAATAACTGAATTGAATATGTATGCAATGATTTCTCCATATTTTAATTAGAGGCATGAGCTCGTACATGGTAAACTGGACACACTACGGTCGCGTTATATAACCATTTGCGCTAGGATTATCCTTGCGCATCTATTGTACATACTGGGACGCAGTTTGTCTACTGAATGTTAGACTACGCCAGTGATCAATCTAACAATGCACTGTGCCTTCGTGTGATCCCCGCTTACATTTTGCTTCTGCCAGTGTTTTCTGCGCCTGTGCGGTCTCAAGCACGTCGTCGAGCAGCGTGTCAACGCAGAGTTCATTTCACCTACAGGCGCAATGCCGGTCCTTAAATGCGGGTCATTCATTCTCAGCGAACTCGACTCCATCGTGAACTTCGTCGCGTCAAAAAGCATCACCCTTAGTGCAGATTTGTCACTGACTGAGAAGGCCGACCTTAAGGCCTATATTAGTTTGGTTGGTATCAGGGTAAGATTGACTTGGTGTACGTCGAGGACCCGAAATGAAATTTTATTCTGAAGTATACGGGTGTCATGTAATGAGTACGGTTAACAGTGTCAAGAAGCTGGCTCCATTTACTCAGCTCAGTCATTTGTTCGGCAGTTGTGCTGGCGAGTCTATCGCCGTAAATATTTTAGGATCAAGTCAACTTGGTCGAGCATAAAACTGTGTTCAGTAAAATTTCAACTTTAGACTACCCTAAAAGCGGTAGTGTTGTGCTAGAATTGACATTTGAGTGGATTTTTTGGTAAATTCCGAAACTACCCCTAACGTAAACGCGCTTACCATATATGGGATATGTGTTCTTCGTTGACATGGAAAAAATAATTGACTTACGGTATGCACAACACAGGTTCAGGTGATTCTCTGCAACGCAGAGTTGTACTTCTCTTGGGTCTCACCCTTGGGTTACGACGTCACATATTATCGCTATGGAAGCGTCTACCCATGGCCACTCAACAGAATTTTACCGTGGAGAAAACGGCGCATGGTCAAGAGAACACTTAAGGAGTGGGCAGAAAAAGATGATGTCGAAGTCTTCAACGAGGTAAGTGCGTCTATTTTGAAAATCAGTGATTGTTACCACATGAATTTGTCGCGACAAGACAGGTGCGAAATGATTATTCTTATGTCGTTGTTAAAGACGCATTCTTCAAAAAGTTCGGTCTCTTTAAAGTAAATAAATGCTCATTTTTGGGTCGTTTATCAAGGCTCATCTTCGTGTCAAAGTGTTTGGAATCTCAAGCTGTTGTTTTAGAGCTGTTTTATGGGAAAACGCACGGCACGAACAAATATAATATGCAAATAAGCAAACTTGAAGTAGCTGCGGGTTGAACATTGTAGTATTCAGTTCAACGATGCTATAAATTCATCGCTGACACTGGGTAGCTGGGCAAAAAACATGACTTGTAGAGGGATACTCAAAATTTTTTTTGACAGGTACGACATGAACGACGACTGGTTTGAAAATGTTCTTAGGGGACTCACTCTAACGTTAATGAAGACACAAATAGCCAAATTGAATTGCAAAACCGCATCTAAACTAGAAAACCTCTTACGGCTCACAAGCAATCGTTAGATCCGCTATGCATAACAGTATTGTGCGAAAGAATCATAAAACCCAATTTTTTAATTAAGGTAGACGTCGACAGTTACTGCGAACTGATAGCCAATTTTTTTGGTCTTAACTAGACAGCATCAACGTACATGACAGGCACAGAGATTATTAAACTTCGGAAAGATATATTTCTTTCTAATTTTAATGAAGAGGGTGTCAAATGATATAAATTTGAAGTGTATGCTAAAATCTTACAGCCAATGGCAAACTGAACATCAATTTAAAAAAAATGTAGCCATTAAATTGGCAGTGATTTGTACGGCCAAATGTAACGCGTCTGAGATCTTATTTGAGTAGGTATGTTAACATTTCAATGCCTCCCAAAACGGCGTTTCCAATAAGTGTAGTTTTTATTAAAAATTTTCAGTTGTGTGAACGCATGAATTACGAAACAAACCACTTTTGTCATTAAGAAATATATCATACACACTTGTTTCTGTATCAGTTTCAATATTTACAAAATATACATTTTAAGAACAATTACAATCGACACCAAATATATTCCAAACAATTTTCTGTAATGTCTGCTTGCAAACAAAATAGTAGCAGCAAATAAATCTCAGCCACAAGTTATTTTATGAACGTCTGAAAAATTCAGAGACCTTAGAAAAACCCCGCATATGTTATATTTGCAACGTCTGACATTTTTTCATCCTGATGTTGCTTTTTATGCGTTTTTGCTTTCTCTCCGTCTGTCTTGTGTTGTCATATGTGATGTTTAGATCGTTTCTTGTTTGAAAGCACTTTCAGAACGTTTAGCCGACAAGCCGTTTTTCTTCGGCGCCCAGCCCACAGAGCTAGACTGCCTCGTCTTCGGTCACCTGTTCGTGTTACTTAACCCAAGCTTAGAAGCTGCGCCCGGTCTTCGTCAAGTTGCCCCTCTAGTTAGTAATTATCCTAATCTTGTCCAGTTTTGTAAGCAAATTGAGACAAAATACTTTCCGGATGAGAAACTGTGATGCATATTGGATTAATATATAATTTGTAACCTTGATCGTGTAACGAGAATATATATTAGGGTCTCTATCGTCTGCGTATCATAAGACAAACCATTAAAGTTGTAATGTTTCGCTTTCTTTTGTCCGCGGCGGGAAGTATATAGATTAGTTCTAAGGTTAATTTTATCTTCAAGATATACAGGCTTGTGCACGCCATAAGCGCTGCGTTGCATTATTTTTCACGATATAAAAATAAAAAAATATATTATACGAAGCATTTTTGAATTCGTGTTATCCATTTGAAGAATATTTTTTTTGTATCTGGTAATTCCTAGATATAAGCATCCAAATATGTTACTTTGCTGTGATAAAGCCGTGACGCGTGCTTCTCATGACTGTGTATTGCAGCGGAGAAATGCTCATGCGCACTGGGCTTCACCAAATCTTTATAGTGCGAAACTTACACTAAAGGCGTACCCACGACACTGAAACGTATCCCACATTTCCTGTCCGCAACCTAGATTGTCAGTTAATAGTACAGCGGGCTGGGGAGCTCTTTGTATGCCTAGAACTCCTCGAAGTAATTCTGGAAAGCAATAATTACCTTAAACGCAGGATAGTGTCCTAGTAGGTTTTTTACATAACTTTCTATTCTTTCATTCGTACGATATTCCGTTGTAAATCTATGACAATATAAGTTCGGGCACCTAGAAATTCTGGGCACACGTCTAAATAATTCAATATTTTCAACACATAAAGCGAGATGAGACATCGGGCGTATTGCGTTTTCATTCCATGCGATTTCTGGTGCCAGACATGCTTCCTTCAGGAATCTTAATAGTGCTTATATATATTGCACTCCGTATAGGCATATTTATTCACCCGATTAGTCATCATATAAAGGTAAACGGAAAGGCTATTACTAAAAAACTGAGAGTGATCTTGAAATATAACAATACAGGGCTCGCCGGTACGTCCATTGTAAACGACCATTGGTTTACCTGGCAGACGATTGTTTGCGGCGGGAGATTAATATATAATACTACACTAATAAATTAGTGGAACTTGTTTACACGACAGACCCACCTGCAGGTCTAGCGGACGTTGTAGCGCAGACGAAAATGAATAAGTTAACGATTAAATTTGGCGACTGATGAGTGCTAACAGGAATGTTCAGACGATAAAGGCTTCATTTTCGCAAAACTTAAATACATTGTCCTTTTGCAAACTGTGTGCAAATGTATGTGAAAAAATTAAACCTTTATTCAAATCATGCCCATCGGTAGCATGCTCATAGAACACGCAGGCCCTCAAGGTAAAGCGGTTTATTTCAAACGATCTTTCGATTTTCTGGAATTACTGCTTTAAACTCGATTTTTTAGTTGCAGTTAGGAATGAGTTTTTAGACTGTGACTACCCTAACGTAGAAACTGGTGTGTATTTGCCAATTTCCACTTCCATAAGGTAAGCTCTCAGGCCTTAACGGAGCACGATTAATCGAACGTGAGTGGATACCCGGACTCCACTCTTACCTGATTAAAAATAGCGTCATTTATTTTCACTTCACAAATCATTATGTTAGTGTCCCACCAAAGGTATCGAGTCTAGTTTTATCTCAATTCGAGCGTTTTTGATCCGAACCAAGTGAGCGTAAAGTGTTGTTTTTCAAAGTTGAAGTTACGTCAACCTTGGCCTTGGAAAAATTGCAGTGAGCCTCAGATCGTGGCAATGTAAAGCTTGCCTGTGAGACGTAGGAGAGTTCAAATGTTTCGACGTCCCTACCGAACTCAATACTAGCTTAAGGCACGTCTAATTCTAGGCTAAATTAAATTAAATTATTTAAATACCCTCCGCATTATAACATCTACCGGCCCACTGTGACACTAGTGTTTGGCCATGCCGATCGTTTGTCCTAGTGAAAAGACTCAGATTTGCCGGCTAGGATACAGAGGACGATCGCTTCAGGGAAACGAAGCATTGCAGGCGGCAGTCACGTACATATGGACGGAGCTTCAAAAATCCCAAACGAAGAGGAAGGTGAGTGTGCGTAAGCCCACATCTCATAATGTCAACCGGTCGATTCCCGTCGGCATAATATTATTCACTCAATCGAAAAACTCGGCTATTAATGTGGCCGTTTTTACTTGCGCACAGAGAAGCTCTCTGCGGAACGGTATGTGGACTATCCTACTATATCAATAGTTGACAATGTGTCAGAAAATGAACGCCAACATAGAAAAACCAAACGCAAATCAAACCTTTTGGCGATAACCAGCTTCTTCAATCCAAAGTTTGTACCCTTTTGTCTTTTTTGCCCGAGAACGATGTTGTTAGTTACTTCTGTTCAGTCGAGAAGTTTTTATAATATTATTATTGCAGAAGCACTAATACTGTCGTGTGAACCACTGTAACGACCAAATCTATTTTTTTATTCACAAGTGCTACTTGTCATAGGTTGTACGGTTATTGAGCAGTCGTTCTAAACCGGCTTTTGTCTTAGTAATGGCAATTCTGCTTCGGCACTCTCGACTCATCAGTGCAATCGTGGGTTCGATAGACGACATTCAACGGTTTGGTGGAATCCATTCGTTAAAGCTCACCAAACAAACCATTTCTCAAGAACAGACAAGAATTCGTGATAGGATGGCTCAGTAAAATCTGTGTTGAATTTTTTCTTAGCGTGTCCAAGTGCTGTTCCGCTCTGTTACAATGTCTTATGCAGAAGCTGATCCACAGAAAGAATGAGACAGATCCGGAGGGTGCGCTAAGGCCCCGCGAACGGTTTGCTATTCAGCAATGTTACCAGACCGCCTTTCTATTGGAACGAAAACTTCACCGTAAATGCCTCTCGTACTTGCATGTGCGCGAATACTTCGATAATCTCGCCTGTCTGTATGAGTGTTTTTGTGATCGTTTCGGGCATCTCTCAGCAGAAGTAGGTATACACTTTATGTTTATTTTCATTCGTTGTTTGTCGATACAGTTACTCGTATTACTATCCTTCCTATTTCTCTGTCGTCACGGCAGGAGACACAAACGAGACACTTCAACATAAAACTCGCTAAATGTTTTGTTTATTATCTTGAAATGTTAGGTCGCACTGTGCCTCCTGCTTCAGTATATTTGACGAACTCTATCGTTATAGCAAATCTTTATTTTTCCTTGTCCTGAAATCTATATTTTACTAATGATGACTCGATGGTGAATTTCGGAGTTCCGCTGGTCTTAAGTGGAATATTGTAATACAGTTTTTTAATCGCATATGAAATCTACTATAACCTCACCCACACTCACTTTATTAATGTTTAAGAACGACCACTGTGTGTAATGTATTCAGCAACGTTAATATTGGATGGCATCACCATTTGGAGCACCCTAACGTATCATGACTGTGTGCTTCCTTCTCACTTTGAGCAGGTTTTACATGAAATTCATTGCATCTGCCGTTGCAAATATTCTTGACCAGGGCGATATTTATCCGTCGATTTTCTGCATCGTCGACCTCTATCCGCTCTTAAAACTAATTTTGGTCAACGACAGAAGAGGTTTATTTCTCATTTCTCTTGACCGCGTTGCACACGGACGTTCTGGTAGACTCTGAGAAATATTGTAACCTACCGTCGCGAATGGTCTTTATGATCTTTATGATCTTCTTCTTTATGATCGTCTTTATGATTGGTGCACATAGAGGTCATTGACGTCTTTACCGTAATGAATCCTCAATACATCACTAACATCACCAGAACAAAAAGCATGCAAGCTTGCCTGGCTTATGCTTGTATGCGACCGTATTACACTACCATGTGCGAAAAGGCACAATTGTATATCCTCCGTACAACAGTAAGAGCAAGCATTCATAACTAGGTTTTGAAGGTTTCCAATGAAACAAGAAAACAGTTTTTGGTACAATCGTCGAAGTTTTAAGGTAATTTGTGAAAATATTGTAGTTACAATAGTGTACTACATCTTTTTAGATAAAACTATTGCCAGGAAGTAACAAGTTATAGGTGAGCCTTACAGGAAGTATGTATAAATAATTTACAAACAAAATAAGTAAATGCACCAAGGTTCTTAGCCCAGAGGTTTAGTCTGCATACGAAGTCTGCGTAGTCTGCTCATACAGAAACATCGTGTTCAGCATAGGTGAATGCACAAGCTATAAATAACGCTGCTCTTTTAGATTTATCGGTTTAGCACAAGTAGCTTTTTAGGATCTTAGGAGCATTTAAGCAATTAGCGATAATATCTGTTACCTGTACTAATGCCAGTTCTCAAATACAGAGAACCTGAAGATACCTAACGAGATTATAGTCTAGGCATCCTCGTCAAGACGCTTCACCGAAGTGCATTTCTTGACAATTAAAGGTGGAGGTAAAAAAGCCCGTAGTTCTGACACCCGCGGCCTGCCTGACACGTGCATAGATACATTGTTTTGTCTAACACATAGTCGAAAAAAGCAGAAACCTTTCGATATTATGCGAATTTCAATGCAGATTTTAATATAAATATTGGGGTTTCTGGAGTGCCATTCTGCAGAGTGGTTTCAGATTTCTCAATGAATTAGCGGGTAATTACATAGTGCAAAAATTACATAGCAAAATAGATCTCAGGTAGGCATCACGCGCTTCGATTCAGCCACTTCCTTATTAGATAATTGCTGTTTGTGCTTTGAATTTCTATGTAGAAGCTGGAACCTATGGTTCATCGTACATAACGTTGCTAGGAGCCGGGCAAGCGGACATTCCGGTTGCGCTCAAAATCATTAATCTGTTTACCGTACGCAACTCCAACTCTCTCGTCAACTCAACGGTGTGTATTTCGAAGGTTCTTTCGATAATTTGGCACCATGACCGACGATGCTGTACGAAGAAGAGAGATGCATTTTCTTAAATATGCAATTCGTATTAATCTGTGCGTGTGTCTGTATACTGTCTATAGGTGTTCTCTAACGCCGAACCTTGCCGAATTTTTTTCCGCTAAATCTATACTGCCTGTAAAGCTTTTGTAGACTTCTCTAAAACATAATTACTGTACTTCTGTAATTCTGGATTATTTTAACTGATAGGCAAGGAAGGCGCAAGGTCTCTAGGCTTAACGGTTAAGGACATGATGCGCGCTTGTATGCATTTCTGAGATTCATTTTTGGGGCTTATGAAGTCATATCACAATCACTTGTGCATTTACGGTAGATTGGATTGATTACCGCTCCATTCCCCAATCATAGTATCCTTCGTGTACTATGATATACTAGCCCTCTCCTTTACAGACAGCCCATTGCAAGCGATCTTGTCGGTGGACTGTTTCAGCCCTATAGAAAAAAGCCATACGTCTGATGTGATTACGACGCTGTTCTCTCCCACGTACAAAATGTATTTGCGGGACATAACTCTACGCGGGTTTTAACAATTACTAGGTGCTGCCCAGTTGCTCGTAGACTCGAAAAGCCCTACAACGGTTAGGGCACAAGAATCGCAATATTCTAACTGTTCTTTTCGTATAGACTGCCCAAGTCAATAGTCAGGATACAGACGGTCAATTAATTAATGATCACCAAAAAAGATTACCATGTCTATGTTAAATGCAGCGTCGGTGCAAGGGTCCCTTCTCGTCCGATTACATTGTCTTTGGTGAAACCTATCCTGTCAACTGAACACGTGGCTTGCGAAGTCTTCGCTGTCTTAGATGTCCTTCAGGTCAGTGAACAGTGTTGCCCTGCAGTTCATCACACATTTAATTCATTGTGAACTAATTCCGCTTCCCACTCACAACAATATGGGCTAAAGTATACACGTCCCCACTCACCCCATACAGTGGTAAGGATCCCAATCTTCTCCGTCTGAAAATGGCATTCGCTACTTGGTTGCCGTTGAGTCTAGGATCCAGTCCGAATTTAGCAATTAATTAGCAGTCGACATGCTCGATGTGTATGCTCTGTGCTCTAGCGAGTGTGATACTGATTCTATTGACAGCAGCCACTTGCGTAGTCGAAAATGGCAGAACGTGGTGCGGGTTGCAAGCTTGCAGGCATTAGTTTAAGTCTCATGATTCGGCAATGCTCTGCCGTAAGACTTCATGCAAGCTAGCTAAAGCATGTGGCAATATCATCTCGGTTCAAAATACAGAAATAGTTTGATATAAAAAATTCGTCGGTGTTGAAATCGGCTTAGCTCCAGTGTAGATTCTGGCACATAATTCCGAGATGTCGTAATTTCACGCTTTCTCTGTTGTCGTAATTTCTGGATACTGTGCCGCGTACCGGGTAAGTTACCCGTTGGCTGCGGTAACGATGGTGGGCTATTAGTTAGACCATTATTTCAGTGGCTTATACCAGGTATATTTTTTCACTCCTCCATAGCTGGCTCCATAGGGCTGCTAATTGTTAGGGTAACGTCCTGCGATGATTTCCTAGCCGTCTGTTCCAGTAGCAGATCCTTTGAGCGCTTAAGTCTTTACTGTCCCTGGAATGGCTAGAAATCATAAGAGCAAGCGACTTGAAAAACGAGTCAAGAACGAATCCCGAAAACATGAGCTTAAACTATATTATTTGGGTTAGCACGAATGGATAGTTTATGCCTTGAAACCGCGCATAAAATTGTGCACAAAAAATTTCGATTAGAGCCAATAATAGAAGGTAAAAGATTCGCATAAAGGCGAGCTAAGAGAATGCAGTGTCCTGTGATGCTCTTTTCAATCAAAGCCTAGGCTAATAGAGAACTTAGTAGATCAAGATCGTTTTACTGAATATTTTACTGAAAAAAACCTCTGCCTAGAATCGGCTTTCTGCCAATATCTATAAATACCTACCAGTTTCAATAACCCGCTGATGTGCTGTATTTTCTGTTGCTGTCGTAGATGTTCGCTGAAATCGGTAAGTTCAGCATGGGTTTGTGCCCAATACTGTTCATTCGCGTCGTTTGAAGCCTACATTTCCTTAAGCGAGTCTTTTGGTGGCATTTTACTATACCGCCTAGTCAAGGCTAGAGGCTCCATGGAGCCAGAAATCATCTGCGAATGATTCTGGCGTAACTTGCTGCTGCACTACAGCACATCCATGTACAAGGATTTCTACATCGATTTAGAAAGGTAAACTAGTGGACAATTTTAAAAATATTAGCAGAATGTGTAGCCAACCATTTCACATTTCTACATCGATTTAGAAAGGTAAACTAGTGGACAATTTTAAAAATATTAGCAGAATGTGTAGCCAACTATTTCACCAGTGGTAATTACCGTGTGATCGTGACCTAATTGATAATTCTCATTGATATATCGATAAACACGGGTGCATAAAACTTCAAAAACACGACGACTGATGGAAAGCATTTCGCTTACTATTACTACAGTAATAAAGAGTGAGGCAATAATAATAATAATCATTATAATAATAGTATATTAATAATAATAATAATATTAGTATAATTATGTATAATTATATGTATTATTATTATTATTATTATTATTATTATTATTATTATATAAATAATAATACTAATAATCATAGTAGTAATAATAATGCAAACTTTTCTCTTCTACAATAGCCATCGAGCGCTTTAATCGTTTCTCGAGGCCATCTGAAGTTGGTCGAATTCAACAAATGCAAGGTGTGCTTAGATCGGTTCTTAACATACAAGCTACGTACATTTGACAGAGGAACTGAGTGAGTTCTCAGGCAAATCCAGAGTTGGTAGTATTTATGACCCTAGAAATGCTTCTTTGCCGACCCTATGGAAGAGCATCTGATTGGTAAGCCCAATAAGTCAATACTGTAGACTGAACAAATTTTTCAGTCTGCCGTCTATACATAGGCTAGTCTACCTACCTACAACCTACAAAGAGACGCCAAATAAAGCATCAAAGTATACCGCTATGTCAAGTATACCGCTAAATGTAAAGTCTCATTTCGAGAATAGGACGTTCATAACGCTTGTAGGTTATGAGTGCATGCTATAGTTAGCAAAACAATTTGGTAATGATTATCCGGAATACACTTGGCGTTCATTTATTATCCTGCGGTTGCACATTTTTGGTACCTCAGCAGGTGGTCCTTCGGGGTGACAGCATTTTCACTTATTACAAGCAAGCTTCCGTTTACGGGAAATACTTACGGCCAGCAGAAACGCGCGATTATGAGCGGTCAGTACCAGCAAACACTCATGAACAAATTACCCTCGAACGCAGAAAGTTCGAAAAGTTCGGCTGCACGACAGTTAATTGAGACAGACACTTTAAGAGGAAGCGGCAGAGAAGAAGGGAAAGCAACAGCGACCAAGTTTACGCTAGGGTAGACGGTAGAACCAACCATAGTCCCCACCGGGAAAGGGAAGGAGGCTGGGTGTGTGTCTTGCCCTGTGTTGATTTTTCCATTGAAAAATCCATCGTCATTTTCCCTACCCTTCCCTACTTTCGAAAGGTTGAGTATAACGCATTGTACCTATTGTAATGCGGAGAAATATGTTCACTCTTATTTTCTATATCAAAGATATTTCATCTAATAAACGTCACTTAGTATCACATAGGAAAGTAATTTCATCGTTGTGTGGCACTGATCTTAAATGTCAGCACGATTTGTTCGATGGGAAGTCAAGCTAGAGTTTGAACTATTTACAATTCAAATGCCTGATCCTTGTATGAAATTAGCAGCCAACTAGGCATTATGAACAAGAGGTGTTGTCACTGATTCAGAGAACCCGACAGCGATTCTTATCTGGCGTAGTTTACGAGAGTCAGTTTGCATTGTGCCTTGGCTCAATTGGTTTTATTTTGCAGAGCTGCTATGCTCGTTATCCTATAGGGACCCATGGAGGCATATGTATTTTTCGGACCTAGACGTCGAAGATCTGCAATTCAGTGACTCCCTGTTCGATGTACTTGCTGTTGAAGACCTCATCGCATCACCTATGAGAACGGTGGAAAGGAGCAGTGCTTCAGTTTCGTTCGAGGAACTCACTGTAAATGCGGCGCCTACGTTATGTAAATCATATCCGCCCCGTATACTACAGTTTCGTTAGTTAATGGATTTGTTATTTACCAGTATTCTGTAGTGCGTTACGCTGTTACTTCTGACTTGGGGAGTCCATTTGACGACGAAGAAATTTGTTAAATAGTGGATCTAACACGACGCCAGGCAACGACGGCCGTTCGTGTTTGTACGAACGTTTGCTTGTTCCTGGATGTGGCTCTGCATGATAGGCTGAGTAGAGGTAATCTTAGACACGCGATCCAATTTTGCAGCCAAACGTGTATACTGAGTCGAACAGTGTCTATATTGGTTAGGCCATAGTTGTAAATGAAAAATGACTTAATAGCGTTACACACCCTGGTTCTACATGCCAAATCAATGCTATCGGCAGGTGGGTGCGTATACGTTAGCTATGGGTCAAGGGAGAAAAAGTGATAAATGTACTCGAAATTGTGTATCGAATAGTCAATTTAAAGTTGGCCGATAGCGATGGCTATGATGACGGTGATTTAGGATGCTGACGAACAAAATGCTCTCTTGACGTTTACATCACCCGGCTTCATCGCGTCATGAATAAACTCCCAGTCGGTGATTGAAAATTTTTTAAACTGATGCGCATCTAAATAAATCATATATATATATATATATTATTGTTGTAGATTCATTGTTATTGATTGATTGATTGTGATGATTATGATATATATGATATATATAGATGATATATATATAGATATAGAAGGATATATATAAGGTATATAGAAGGAGATGTTGGCCGGCGGCAGGTATGACTATTGCATGCGATGACTAGAAAGAGCATTTTAATGGGAGCACTATATCTAATTTAATACGTACCAGTAACTTCTCGCTCTGTTGGGAACTTCTTTCAGATATACGCCCAGCAACCAGAAGATGATCGTCCTAACGAATAAGTTATTGCTCTGAAGATGACGTGACGAAAACTCTTCTACTGCGTCATCAGTTACCTCTTGATATGATCAAATTAAAACCACATCGTGATTACTAAATCGGCCTGTCCATTTCGTCTATACACATTTAGTCTACGGTGTTGTGCTCGTGAGGGGCTAACATCGGGGGTAACATGGATGAAATGCGCTTGCGACCATGAAATCTATGCTCATTGAATTAGACATTTGCAACTACAAGTGTAAGTTAATTAAAGAGAAGTATTGAACGTGACTTCGCACGGCTAGATCTAGCATACCCAATAGGCCAGACTATAGTCAACCACAGTAAAAAGTTGGACGATAGGATTTCTACAGGAAACAACACTGTTCATTAAGCGCTGGATCTTTTCAACTTTCTACTGTCAAATACTTTATGATGTGGATGCGGGAAAAACCTGTGATCGATCAAACGAAGAACTAGACGAACATGCGGCCAAGCCAGCAGTCTTGCATTCAATTCACATCTGTAATTCGTCATAAAGCATGCTTGCATGCACGTAACATGCGTGCAGCGTGTAGCGAATGTCAAGTTTACTGTTATGAATGCCTGTTTGTCAGGTCGGTTGACTAACGTTGTGAAAAGCCGTAATGAAGGACCTAGTGATTATCGTAACGAGACTTCGTTAAGCTCAAACGGTTTTATCTGGGGAAGCGGACCATAAAGCGAGATTTAGACTGAACAGTGGGCATCTTTTTCCAAAGACTTCGTACGATCAGGGTTTTCAAATTCTTTCCATTTTTACATCAAATGCTCGAGACATCGCAAAAAGGCCGCGACGGGCGTGACACTGAAGCGGGAGAACTCTAGTAGGCGAGTCTAGAGCGAAATTGCGTAAGCTGTCTAGTAAGGTGAAGAGAATATAATATAGTATAGTATTACCCTCACTCTATCTCACTCTATTCACAACGTTTTGAGGTCGGGAAACCGTAACTAAAAAGATACGTCGGATGTGTCGGTAATTCATTCAGTCAAGTCAGCTTCAGAGAAGACCATTGCATTGATACTGTGGTAAATTAACCATGACAGTGTTGATCACAACATTGACAGCAACGCCACGGCATGCTCCCAATTCCATAATTGTGAGATTACGCTGTCCAGCCGTTACCTTTTCAGTTCAACTGATCTAGACGTAAGTTGAATATTTCGAATAAATAAAAATATTTGTTTCGTAATAATATATCTTTATTGTATACATATACCGTTATATAATAATATTATATAATTATAATATTATCCTAGCCGTGTATATATACTTTTTAATTTTTTTTTATTTTTTCTCTCTCGCTTCTTCCATTAAGTCCGTCAAGATTTTTAGTAATTTTTTTGCAGCATTTTCTTCAAACAAAATTTTTAGAATTGTTAACTGTTATCAGTCGATCAAACACAGTATCTAGCGTTTGTTCTAAATAGGATTCATTTTTATACATGGGTTTTCCTTTCCTTTTTCAGAGGGATTACGGAACTGGTATACATCGACCGGATGGATCCGTAGTCTAAGACAGTCCGTTTACAACTTTCTACTCCTCATTCCACCTCATTTCACGAGAATGCCAAATAATCTAGAGGATCAATCTTCATACTCGATTGCGCCGTAGCTATCTCTTCCAGTTATCATCACTTCCCATATATATATATATATATATATATA
>MNPL01002185.1:6953-28401 GCA_002081605.1 Tropilaelaps mercedesae
AAAACGTTTCGGCCGCTGCGAAAATTCGTTTTTTGCTTTTCCATTAACCTGCTAGAAGAACCCTCATTCCCTTGTACTTTATTTCAGTTCTTTGTTTCTTCGCTTCTCGGCCCTCTGTGTTTGGTATCTGTGCGCCTGTCTACCTCAGGGTACGAAAGTATCTCTCTCGTACCGTTGTCGTATAAAGGGCTGTCAAGATGACGGGATCAAGAAGAACACAGTACAGAACATAGAGAGAGAGAGAGAGAGAGAGAGAGAGAGAGAAAAAACGAGAGTACGTTTGTTTTTGTTGCTGTCAATAAATTGCTTATTTACGTTGAGCTTGTTTGACTAGAAATGAGAATCGAAAACGGGAGATATGAAGATACCCGTCGAGGGTTGTAAATACGTTGTTTTCGAAGCGATCTCATCTACTCACAACACTATCGCGACAGATATATATATATATATATATATATATTGTTATAATCATTTAAATCTCAGTCTAAGGTGTCAGTCTAGAAGTAGCATGATCAGCTATATTACAATCATATAAATTTTCTCTTTTTCTTACTTGCTGGAGGGAGCTAGAAAGGTAAATAATACAAAAGAGCGGTAATTTGATTTTAATCCATAGTTTTTTGCCATGCTATAGAAAACGAAAACAAAGTGGTTATGAATGCAATAACCGATAAGATTTTTTTTACAATATAGGATTCAGTATTTTATTGTTTTAATTAGGGAAGAAAAATCTTGCAAGATTAATCCGATATAGTGTGCTTGAGCCACCCATCTATTTGGCCAAGACATGCTGATGCCTCTAGTTGTGCTCCAGACAATAATTTGAAAGTACATAGTTAAGCACTGCTGTTATAATGAAATGATCTTTCGTTTAGCTTACACGCTATGAAACATAATATATTTATTTTAGGAAATAAATATATTTGAATTGTTTTTTGCTGAAAAGCTGATTTAATGACCAATTTTCCAATATAACAAAATTTTATAATATAATTGACGCCGAGTATAATGATTTCATTATTCATATTTGAGTTCATTTGAAAAGATATAGAAACAAGTGTGTTCGAGATATTTCACAATATTAACTTTAAAATACCACTCACATCAGCGAGAGTCTGCGTAAACAGTTTCGGTAAGAACCACGTACTTAAACGATACAATTAGGCAGTGTCTTCGTTCGCAGTGCGTTTTAATGTTTAACGCTAATTGCCCAATAACATTGTGAAAGGTCGTTATTTCAAACCGTGCAACTTTTGCATTTTCTTCGTAATACATTACAATTATTGAAGGACATCTATTCGCTGATTTTAGACAAATAATACATACAACCAAAGTATCTGTTATGTATTCCTTCTGGTATTTAAGTGCACTATAACACATCAGGGAATTTTTAAGGGTAGATCAGGGCGTTTCAATTATTTCGACGCCAAAAGGAAGGTCGCTTTCTTCATTGTTTCTCTGAAGGTCGGAGTCATTGTTCCACCCATATATCTTCGATCAGAATTTAAATAACGCAGACGCCAAGAAGCTGCCTTGCTACATGGGAGAACTTTTGTGAATGAAGGGCCTGAATTGAATAAAATCCAAGTTCTAATGATCTTTTGAGTTAGTATCTGACGTCTGTATTGCCTCACCGTCAGGTTCCGTTTCATATAGAAGCGAAGAGCTTTTCGAGTTTTTGTTTAACAAACTACGAAAGTAGTAACATAAAGCGGGCGCATGCTCTTTTTAAAACGCTTTTCTTTTGCTAAGGCCTAGCGACTGTTAGGCTTTGTTAATGCACGAAGCGCAGATTAATTAGGGCAGGATTTTGCATTCGAGTTGAAGCAGCGCAGTCGAGGATGTGTAAGAGAGTATAGGAATGCAAGATCTAAAAAATGGAAGTCTAATTCAAACATGTGTCTTCTGTAAGGGTGCGCTTTACCCGTGGAATGCGTATAGGGATAGATTCAATGACCCATGTTGCGTTATAACAGGCAAAAGGTTATAATCCTACGTTTTTATGTATTCTGATCCAAGACTACATCTGGCGAGAGGACATCTCGCTCTAACTGGTAATTAAATCACGTTTATTAACGGCAATCGGACTTGCTCTTCTTTGTTGATTCCTCATATTCAAATTGCAAAAAGAATTACATAAAACTCACTACGAAAGGTTAGTCATTTTTATCAATTATCTACGGCTAAATGTAGGTTTTTTGAGTAAGATTTGTCGAAAGCTATATATGATATATTACAAAATATTAGTAATACTAGTTCATTGACCATAACTAGCTACCACTTACAAATTATGATGTATTTCGTCCAACAAAATGCAGAATACGAACAAATTTTTCGCCCTGCAGGAATAATAAAGCACTTGGGATATACAAATATAAATGTTTCAGTCTCCTTCTTAGTCATTCGTATGAAGTTCTCGGAGAGATTTTACATGACCAGACCATAGTTCCAACTAATTAAAAGTGAGCGCGTAACTACAAGCTTAAGCGCTGAAGTCAGTCAAATAAGGCTTCAAATAGCGTAGATGGACCAATTTCTATGGGCCAAAATATTCCGTTGAGTAACATCTGTGACGATATTTTGTTAAGTACAAGCAATAAAAGGTTTGTCAAAGTGCTAACTTTGAAAATTTTTTTCATCTCTATTGGCCTCTCTGCATGTTCTCAGTGCCATCCATGACTTGGCTTGCCCAATAGTGCCATTGCTGTCAATACAGTTCTTGTTTGGACAGATTGCGACTGCAGCGACTTTCATTATCTCTGTCAGCTCTCCTCGTCCCTCAAGAGGTCAACCAAAACCCTCAAAATAGCAATCGGGTTTCCTATCTAATATATTTAATTAGGTCGCTCCAAACGACAATATGAAACACGAAAGGACAACAGTAAGAGAGCTGTAGCCAGCTCATCACCTGTCAATACACAACAAAACCATGAAATATGGATCGAGCCTTTAAGACAATACCTTCTGGTAATATCAAGGTAAATTTATCTATTCGTATTCTATAATTGTCATACAGCACTTTTGCCGATGATATACTGGAGTTGCCTTTCGTTCATTCCATAGCATTTTAAGTCAATATTGGGGGCAAGTTGAATGCAGATTGTGTGCAATGAAACGCAAAATATAAAATTATTAGCCGATTTCTTGAGACGTTCGAGGAACTTATGTACTGCCCTTTACTTTGTTTACCGCAGTGAGGCCATTACTGAGGACGATGTTGTTGTATAATGGCTATAAAACTCGACTTTTGCTATTCGAGAAAATGATTAGAGCTGACCTTGATGTTGGGGAGTTCTTACTCGAACTATACTGTCAAGCTGTTTACCCTATGATAATTCCAATAAGCCTGGAGTTAGGAATATTCATGGTAAGATCATAGGTAGTTTGGGCTAATGAAGTCGTTCACTCTGATTATATACGGATTATATATGTATTAGTTTTTTTATTTTTAACGAAAATGGTAAGATATAGGAGAAAAATATAAGAATATGGTATGTTGGTGTCCATCTGGGCACATCTAATAATGTACTCAGTTTGTCGCAGCCCTTTTGGGTTTTGAGATATTGATACTAACGTCAATTTTCTCAGTGAAGATGGAGTCCGAGGTCTATCTAATTTGAGAGAACCTTTAAACTTGACCAAAAGCTTTCCATATGTTTTTTCTCAATAAACCTAATAGTTTTCGAGTTTCTTGAGGTTTTATATCATTTTACTCATTTCCAATAGTCAAAATCTCAATATATGTATATATATATAAATATAAGCGGTATTTAATCTTGCTGTGCATAACGAAAGGAATCGTCGGTGTATAGAATGGAGGGGGTCGTTGATCAGAAGAGAAAAGAGTAAAAAACTAAGATCATCTTCCTGCGCAAAGCACAGGTCCTGCTCTATCTTTTCTCTCTTTGTGATCAATAATTATGTTCTTCTGCAGGACGTCTCATATGAATTTAAGTAACACACGAGGCATTCCGAGTGCGGCGACTTTGTTTGAAGCAATAGTTCTAGATCCTGTATTGAACGAGGCTTTAAAATCTACGAATAGTGTCCATGGAAAAACCTTAGGCTAATTGAATTTGTTTCTACTTCATCGGTGACAATTGTGCACACGTTTGTTATAGACCTCTCTGACCTGAAGAGCTTTAGGCTTCTCTATTATATAGGTTAGATGTCGTAAGAGCGGGACCTAAAAAAGTTTGCGGGCACAGCTTTTCTTGGCTCCAAATGAAGGTGACAAGAAGTATAATTCATTAATTGCTTTTCTTAGAGCTTTCCTTATAATCATTACTTTTAAAGCCATAATGTGAAATCTACTTGTTTTTGACAGATCTGCAATTTTCATCTAAACAAACAAACAAAATGTGCCTTATTTTTTTTAAGACTTGCAGCCGGGTCTATAAAGACGTAATATTTCTTAATTATTAGTCATTTTCATTAAAAACTATAAGTCGAATAGTGGAATTGTTGAATATGTGGAATTGTTAGAGATCACGGCAATTCAACGCTATCTAAGATTCCTTCCTAAAAAGTAAGGTTGGTTGGAAGCGATATCAATGTGTCTTGTTTGTACCAAAAAAATGTTGTCTGAACAGTGCAGTGATAGGTAAGTCGTTGGGATTCACCAACGAGTGTGTTTTAGTCGTTGAGATTTGTATAAATTACAAAAGATATAAAAGCTAACAAAAATTGAAACTAGTTGAATGTGTTAGATTAAATTTTATAGACAAAGCGACGGGTTTTTAGGATGGGATTTTAGGACGGGATTTTGGGATATTATAGCTTAACGATAACAGCAAAAAAGGTTACATCTATAAACACTATATCTATTTTAATCTAGCGTCCGTGTTGATAATGTTGAAAAATTTTGTTGGCAGTTGTAATACTAGGAAGAGTGACGCTGCTAAGAACACGAGCGATAGTGTCAAAAATATAGTTAGACCCTTTGGCGAATATGTTTGTTTCCCAAAAAGCTTTAGATAGTAAATCGTAGCGTAGACTATGTGTAAGAACAGGGGGTATTCAATATAGGATTATGATGCCTCATGGGTGATCTCTTGGTAGCGTTTCTTGAAAAAGCTATTGCCTTTAAATATGATAAACTCAACACAACGATTACCACGTTTTCCGACAATACTATTTGCTAAAGATTTATATAATTCAGCGGTAGCCAATATTTTTCGAAAATTAGCTTATTACATTAGTCACCATATTGTTTCATCAATTCGTGCTGTAAAAAAGAATTAATCAGGTTTCAAGTATAAAAGACTTTTCTCTCACTTGTTGTAGTTGATACGGGTGACCTCGAGCCAAGCAATTCCTAGAAGGGAAATTCGTATAGATGGAAGGAAGAATTCCGCATTAGAATACGGCTTTGACTCTCGTATTTTCGTTTCGGACATATGATGCGCTAGCTGGTTTAATAACATCTATGGCCCGAGATATTTTACAACAGGTGGTACCGTTACGTTAAGATTGCTCTTTGCATATAGCAAGAAAAAGCCCCATTGTTTAGCGCCTCGCTTGACTGTTCGTCGCTTGTTGACCGTGAGTAATCCAGAACCAGTACACGAGAAAAAATAGTATCTGAACAGAAGATATAGTTTCCTAAGAGCCGACCTAACTTAAAATTATCGCCACCTCGTAAGAAAAGCACCGTTTAATATTTCGCTCTCGAACAAATTGTGACACGTTTCTATTGTTAAGTTGGTCTGTTTGAAAATGCTTTTTGTAGTCCAAATATGGAGAATATCTCTCGTCCTACGTCGATACCTCTTGCATTGACAGGCCTTGCAAAAATATAGTTTTTTAAAGTTTATTAGGCAATTTAAAATTGCGGAAAAATCCCTGTATCTATATGAAAACTTGGTTGACGTATTAGCAGACAAATAATTAGGGCCTGTAAAAATCATCAAAACCGTATTTTGAGACTTTCTATTGTCAAATGGCTACCGAGGTAAGTTTCAAAAAGATTTTCTTCAGGATTAATTAAATATTCGTTAACGCCTCTAAAGCTTGTCCTGGTAAGTTGGCCAAATATAAGAGCCGACAGCTTATGATCCTTTTCGTAAGGACAACGAATTATATTTAAAAAACTGGTCCATTTGCTGCGATGAAATGAAAGACGGGAACATTTAAGGGCAGGTATTTGCTTGGACGAGATAAGAGTCCAATTTGAAACAGGTCCTATTATTATATATATACGTGCAAAAACTAGGTAGAAATATAGCTTCCAAGATCAAATACGCACATAGTATATAGTGGTTTTCTACAAGCGAAGTCATTGGTTGAAAAAGTTGCTTTATGCGATCGGATATGCATTAAACAAACAACTAGTTATAAAAAGAATTAAAGCATTTTGCATAGACATAAAGAGGACGGAACTATTTATCGTTATTTATTTCGAAGCTTCACTATGCAACGCACAAGGACAGGCTGGCTGATATTAATATTGCTAATAATACTTCACTTTATCGACCAAACATTCTGTATCCTTTTCGGAGAAAAAATTGACTAGCGTATTGTTGCGACTAACATAATGTACAAGTGGTACAGTTTTACTTGATAGAAAAGCGATGAGGTGTTGTAGAAGGGTAGTTATGTAATTCGTTTTTTGACTCTTGTGTATTATGTTGGGTAAATTTAAGATTTGAAATAGCTGCTACCACTTTCGAAATATTGATGTATACATGGATCAGACGTCAGAGAGGGCTTATCGTTTAGTAAATGGTTGATATAAAAGGGGATCTAAATAGGTCTATAATTGTTACAAATGCGCTTAGAGTGGACTATCTCCATAGAATGTACTACCTTCGTGTAAAATACAATGACGCCAACGATTTGAAAGAATCGATGAATTATTAATGAGATAGTAATGGTTAAAAAAATATTATTTAAGATGCTGCAAGTATAATAAAGAACAAAGCATGACATTTTTTGTTCACGTCAGTCATCAAGATCCTATCCAAGAAGCCCAATGAGTACGACACTCCAGCTAGCTCCACTACACCCGCAGACTTCGCTAATGACATAATTTCGGCTTACCTTATGACAAACAAAGCAGATTCTGTACTGAAACACAGAGGCACAGGAAAATATTTTAAGCACGCCAATGAGTTTCTTTCTACACGATTCTATCTGGCTGTAGTGGCGGCACAGCCGCCTCGTTTACCGTCGTTTACTCGTTTACGGCTTGCTTACCGTCAATTCAAATCAGTTGGTGGTTTTCTGCGCATAAGCGCAGATCTGCTGCTACATCTGCTGTGGCTTCTGCTGACCCTGTTCCTACTTCTTAGCTAAATTCTTAAGTTTGAGCGCTAAATTTTCTTGGAAGGTTCGTCTGTGGAAGAGTTAGTAATACCAAGTTTACCATTAAGATACATGGGCTACGAACCATGGATATGACGAAAGAACACTGATTCAGTCGTACTAAACAAATATTACATTCAACAAGGTAAGACTTTAAACAAATATGTCTTACAAACTCCATTCATTATACTTTAAATGCTTCTTTAAAAATTTAAAATGTGCACGACGTACAATCGATCATTGTTGTTATGATAATTCGTCTATATAGATGCTTTTTTCTAAGCATACGAAGAAGGCTTGACCCTTAGAAATGCTGATCGAAACTCAAACATTTGGTACTTATTTATTATAGGTCATGAACCACAAGCAACTCATAATGCTAGAAAGGATAAGTTACTTGCGTTTACGACATTTGAAAAGACAGACAAACCAAGAGGTCCGAGTCGTCTATCTAGTCAATTAAAAACTAACCAAAACCGTCAGCGCTTGCGAACGACTAATGCATTCGTTGTCTGGCTGACAAATACTCTCACGAGGTCTATTCATTTAGTAAAGCGGGAGTGATGATACTGACTTAGTGAGAGGTCACTATTGTTTACAGCTGATAATCCTCTAAAGAATAATTGCTAACAAAGCAATAAAGATGACCTTTGATCACTTAAGAACCGTTTGGCATTTTAAGATGAATATTTCATATAAACTGAATCTTGTTTATCAAGTGCTCACAAACCATGTAATGACAGCATCGAAAAAGTTTCAACTTTTTGCACTGTATACCTGGCTTCACCTCTAGATCATACCAGTAGTCAATGCGTGGTTGCAAAATAAGAAAGAATCCTTTTCTAAACGGATGGTATATTCATGTTTTTATTGCGATAGGTCTGCTTTACTTCTATACTTCGGCTACAGAATTGTCTAGCTCTAAGGTTTTACTCGAGACCGCAAAACGACAAAAGTGACCAACTCCGATACTTGATTCCATCCAAGTTGCAAGACATATAAAACACTACTCCTTCGAAGAATGTTGAAAAATAAATTTTCACAAAACGTCACACGAGGTTTTCTCATTTTTTTGAGTTCTCACTAACAATGACATGAATTATTTTTCATGAGTTAATCTTATGTAATGCAGTAACTTGTGGTATGCGGTAAACATACGTATTGCCAACGTCTTCCGTTAACATACTCCCTTTCGGTTGACTTACGCAGGAAGTTAAATCTTGGAATTGTTGAAGCCACAGTTTGGATAGCGTTGGTTAGGCATCTACTTCACTACCGCATTAAGCAATCTGAAATATGAGAGTCCCACAATGTAATTTCAATTATTTTTTCATTTTAATTTTTAATTCATAAAAGTAAACTAACTGCTTTTTCCGACACGTTCAGTTTTATTTACAAGCTGCGGTTGAATACGTATGATGCAAAACATGATTGACATATAGTTGACATGTCTATATTTACATCCGATTTACAGTTAAATTGTACGGGTTCCTCTTGTGATTCTTTATAATATAAAATCATTGCGTTATTAATACTCAACTTGCTAATCAGCATGTTTTACTCAGAGGTAATTACACGTGGCATGTGCTTCCACCACCTCAAGGAAACTTGGCAGTTCGAATCAAATTGATAGGTGTCTACTTATGTGAGTTTTGAGCCTCGATAGCTGAGTCTGTGTTGTAAGAACTGTTTATCAACACTGACCTCGACTGTATTGCTCCATGACCTGAAGTACTCCATGAGATGAGGATCTATGCAGTCAGAAACTAAGAGCGTTAGAAAGGCCTGAATATGTACTTACGCCCGATACAATTCAGAAGTTGTCATAGACCTTTTAGATTGTGCCTGCTAGACGTGGATACTAGTCGGGTAACAGTAGTAAAAATATCGGTCTGTTTCGAAATATACAGCAAAATGACTTTACTTAGAGGGTCATCTAATAACTATGCATGCGAAAGATGTTATTTCACCATCTACTCCTTTTATAATTTTTGCTCTCAGGAAATGGTTACATCGAGGGAAGGGAGCTGGATGACTTTCTTCGAGAGTTTGTCTCCAGTGTCAGCCTCACCGATGTCGGCCCAGAAGTAAGTCCATGAATAAAACGTTAAACTATCCACTAATACTTGACCACACGTCATACTTGTTGAGGTTAAATCCATTCTTCAAATCTTCTAGAGCCGAAGAATAACAAGTACCTTCAGTAGTCGAACTAAAGATAGAGAACGCCCGTAACAATTACAACTAAACCATTACAACAACAAGAATTCAAGATAGCGCCTTTAACCACATAAGAACTGATAGATTAACGTTGAACTTTTAAAGATGTCAATTAATCTAGATAAATTTAAGAAAACTAACATTCCGCTGGCTCATAACCAAAAGAGAATGGGTCTACCAACTCCTCTTCTGTAATGTATATATGTAACACAAAGTTCTATCCAAATGCAATCACGTGCATGATTGGTCAAAAACACTAGTATGGATGTTCGCACAGTGGTTTTCACTTGGTCAAACTCGCAAGAATGCGCTCTCTGCCAGCCTGGTACTATCGACTTTCCGTCGATTCTAAACGTCGGCCACGGGATACACATTCTCTGAACGGTCATTCGGGAAGAAGTTCTTTGTCTTTTTGTCGTACTAGATTCGTACTAAATTAGGATTTCTTTATGGTTAACCTTGCGCCGCGTTTAACATCATTAAAATTTATTTTTCAAAAAAAAGCTGTATTCGTGTTTCGCAGCCCCATGGTTTACGATTCTCGAAAGTCCAAAGAAAATCACTGACATATTATATGGATGTACAGTCAGTACTTAGTCTTGTGCATTTCGCGTGTTTGTATGTTCATGTACTATGCGTTAGCGCTATTCAGCTGCCAACATGATTTCATATTATTTCGGTTACAGGTTGTATCGGAGTCGATGCTTGAAGAGCTTCGTGAGTGTTTTATGGAAGCCTATGACGACAACAAGGACGGTATGATAGAGCTAAGTTTTTCGTGCTCCCCAGCGATACTCCTCGGTGAAGGAAATTCTGACGATATCTGGCGAAATCTACTTAATAGTTTAGTGCAATATATAAATATGTTGGAGAGAACCTTTGTATATAACCTGAATTCGAGCCTCTTGAAATCTACCGAGAGAGAGAGAGAGAGAGAATGATACTTATTAACAGAGTCTTTGACTGAATACGGTACACCCGGAACCTCTAAACTACAGCCAAGTTAAAAGAAAAGAACCCCTAAAAGTACATAAATATCCGTTTTCACACATGAAATGAGCTTCCTTTACCAGTACATTATGAAGGGAGTGTAATTTCAACTCTAGCGCTAAATAGGCTACTCAGTTTAGCGTGCGTCTTTTTTTATTTATAGTCAGTTTAACATAATACATCCACATTGACGTTTTCTCATTCATATATACTATGTGTGGGAAACTCCGTGATCAGGAAGGCGGAGACCCCAGGAGGATGCCCTTCCATTGTGCTTCGGAAGGGCTGACATCTACCGCTCTCCCAAACTGGGAAAGATTACTGACATCTAATTTTTGGTGAAGGCACTCTTATACCCAGGATTCAATACATATAATTAAATTAATTAAATTACGTTTAACTCCTTTAAAAAAGCGGATTCTTCTATGTAAATAACCGTTGGCGGTTGGTCTTATAGGTACTTGCCTTCAAGCTGTAATAACGTGTTTCACTGAACATGTAGATGGCTATTAACATGCGAAAACATGCACCTAAATAAAATTTGAATTCATAAAGCTTAAAGTATTTCTGAAAATGCCTTTTCTTATCGTGAAATTCTCTGGTAAACTTATAAAAAATTTCGAACCCGAATATCACATTCGATGCTATCAAATCGCATTCAATTATAGTGCGTAGCGTCTATTTTCACGTTTAGCTTTAAGTCCTTATGCTTTTCTCCAATTTTTTCAGGCACCTCATTACAAGTTGAATTGGTACTTTATTAGAATTTTTTTTGCGTCAAAGTGACAATGCTCCTATTTTCAATTCTGACTGGGCTAGCATCTTTGCATCCACCCCTATTTAATCTTTAATAAGCGTAATAGAAACTACGTGTTAGTTTAACATGAACTTTAATGTTCATGTTAGTTTAACTTAAATAAAAGCATCACAGATTGATTACGTGGATGTTTCAGGTAAAATTGAAATTCGTGAGTTAGCACAGCTACTTCCGCTCGAAGAAGGGTTTCTACTGCTTTTTCGCTTTGACAACCCCCTGGAGAGCTCTGTTGAGTTCATGAAGGTAGGATATGCCTTCACTAAATATAATGGATAAGAGCGATTTTGATTTTTAAAAATCTCTCATTAGCGATTAAATACATCATTAATTTAATTAGTGTGTTTCTCGGACTTGTCGATCTCCAAACTGGCTGCACGCATACGCGAAACTCAATTAATTATTGTGAGTTAAGACAATATTCTAAACGGAGGAGGATATACGGTGAAATGATTATCGAGATACTCTTACTTCTTATTTCCGTATTGGTTTTTCATTAGGTCATAATTATTTTGGGAGGAATACACCACATGTGGGATTTCGTATAAGCAAAGAGCAGTTTAAATTTAGCTGAATAGACAGATAATTCGTATTGCCTTTCGTTTCCCTTGCTCGACGCCTAAGAATAATACCTTCAAGCTTAACCCATGCAGCATAATATAGCGTATCTTTGCGCAGAACTGATATAGTCGCATGTGCACGACCTAAGAGCAATGCGAATAAAAATATACTAACTCTAGGAGACGGAAAGAATTTCTTAAGCAGAAAACGTGAACTTTATGAAAATATAGGTTGCAGCGAATGGTAACCTTCCAAATTGCTATAAGTAAGGCTCAATTTTTATTGCCAAGAAGACACAAATAATATTTGAAACGTCGTATCGAGAAGCCGTGGAATTCTCCGAATTCTGAAGGTCATCAACTGGCAACACTAGCTTTACCATCAGCTACTGTAGATACGAGTCTACATAAAATCTACATCTATCGTACTGCAAACGGCAAGTAAAACTCCGAGGAGGAGGAGGGCGCACATTAGTTTTCTCTAAAATAGTTGGTTTGCTACTTATTTGAGTTGCTACTGCTTACTGCATTGCCTTCACAGCAAATGCAGACTAAACATACTCGAGCTTCTTAAGGTATTAGCTATTTTTCGCGTGTGTTTTTATTTAAGTCCAGTTGGTTGTCGATAAAACAGTTTGTGTAGTTTTAATAGGAAAACGCATAATCTAATTCGACTTCAATTTAGTCTGTAAACTTCTATTAGTTTCTCTATTTCTCGCAGATTTGGCGCGACTATGACACCGATGGAAGCGGCTACATTGAGGCGGATGAATTAAAGGTGAGTGCCTGTCGATTCAACTTCTGAAATGTATTCTAGTTGCGTAGATATATATTCATTAGAGGGGTCCACCCAAATTCGTTGCCAATGGGGCAAGTTCCGTGAAGCTTATGAATCCCAACAGGCTTTACTGCTATTTTCATACTTCAAGTACTGGTTTAAATGTATCTTTTTGTTTACCGAACTTGTAGTAAATATCCAAAACGGCATGGTTCACTTAATTTTTCTACAGTATTTGACTATAGGATTTTAACTTAACAATAACGTAGCTTCAAAACATGTGAAGTGGCATTCAGTGCTAAGCCCTAAGCCACTTGGCTGGTTAATCGGGCCAAGAGATGCCTGCCTCCTAATTTGACTGCTTGGACTTGTTAGTGTGCAAGCCCTTTCCTGCTGTATAAAGCTTGTGCCACTAAATGTTGTCTTGAGTAAGTTTGTTTTCTGTGGCATATTTCAAACAGTCGGTTTATCTGCAGTGCGCCACTTAACACGTCGGGAGTAACCATGCATCAACAACGCTTAGGTGTGATGACAGATAATCCGACAATAACGCCTATATTCACCAAATTTTATGATGATATGACGTCTCTACGTAGATTAGCTCTTCCACTAAATTCTGTTGACCTGTCCTTAAAAAAAACTGTGCCTCGTTTTGGCAACTCATCAATTAGGTTTCTCATGGGTATGCGCCTCGTTGCATGCTAGAAGTACAGCTTCTTTACTTTGCTCTGCTACTCCAGAACTTCCTAAAAGATCTTCTACGTGAGGCCAAAAGAGACAACATTGAAGAAGACAAACTAATCGAGTATACAGACACATTGGTAAGTACTGGTATTTGCTGAATCTCTTCAATCATCATATAAGTAGAAAAAATAACAGACCAAAATCATCGTTTTGTGTATTTGAATTAGTAGCGTCGCAATCGCTGTAATAGATGTTACTCACATGCGACTGACGCAGATTTGTAGTTTAATTATTAAAGAGCCGCGTCACATGTGAGACATATAGTTCTATATAAGAACAGTGCTAAACGTGTGATATGCGTGTTTCCATGATAAAAACCCGCTTTTTGATGAATGGCTGTCTTCATATTTTTAAAACTAACGTTATAAGCTGGTGAAGTAAAATTTTGGATAGTGTGCTAGCAGTTCAATTGCTACTAATAGTGTCCTTCAGGACACTTACTTGTTAAACCCAGCAAATCACGTTGGTAATTCTAAAGCACCGATTCTGGTATTTTACTATATCTTTTTCTGCGTGACCAAAATGTGTTCAAAGACAAGTTAGGGTTTTCGAGAGAAATAGTCAAGAACGAAATAGTGAATAAAAGAACCAAACGTATTGTCAGTGGGAATTCCAAGCGATTCATGTTAAAATTTCCACAGGAAGCGGTTGATCATGTTTAAAACATATAAACAATTGCTTATAGGACACAAAAAGTTGTTAGCTCACCGCTTATAGTGCCACCAATTTTTACATATTTCAGCTTCAAATATTCGACAGCAATAAAGATGGGAAACTTCAACTTAGCGAAATGGCCAAGTGAGTTTGTCGTCAGAGCTTCTGTACTATTTCATTATTATTAACGCGATATGCATGACGAAGACGTAAATACTAACTTAGTTACTACCAGTGCCTGGGTTAAACTTTGGAGAGTTTATCAAAGTTGATTATGCTTTATAGCGGAAGCGACCAACAGTTTAAAGAATTATCAAAAACAAATTTGTAATTCGAAACAATACGTCTTTTTCTGTCGGATCTGAAAACATAGAAACTGGGCAAAATACGCTAAACTAGCTTTTTTAATGAGCTAGTCGTTCCACAACAACATGATGAAACGATTCCTTGGTTCTTTGACTTACATTGACAGCTTTTTTCAGACTTCTTCCTGTAAAGGAAAACTTCCTATGCCGTTCAGCCTTCAAGGTATATCAATTTTTATTTCTCTTATTTGCTACTGTTTTCATTATTACATTCGTGTCCCAATAAAAAAATAAACCTATTTTATAATGCAGCAATGATTGTTTGCCGCTTTACAATCTCATACGCCTTAATAGAAATAAAGCGATGTAGATCATGCCCAGCTACTTAGATTTTCTTCTTGGTGCATTCGCATGTGTCTTACTACCGATGGAAACACGTAGGTGCACGCGTCCGATTTCCGCCGTTGCACGTTTATATTTATGGAGTCCCCCTTACGAAGTAATGCAAAAAACGTCACCGTGGATGTTAATTGTTGACTGTGGTTAGCCCTAAAGATATTTTAGCTTTGTTTTTACCGTTTTGTAATAACCGATGAGCACTAAGTAGATACATTTTCAGAGTCTCAAAAATGACTGCGTTCATCATGTGGCAGACTAAACCATAACGCACTAATAGATAATGAGGAAGTTGAATTTCACATATATATTTAAATCTAAACCAAACTAAAAATCTTCTAAATTGTTTTCTAAATTTCATGCTAGTAACTCCAGCTTCAGTAGAACTATTTACCTACCTGCCTATCTACTATATACCTGTCTACTTCTCTATCTATCTGCCTATCTATCTACCAATCTACCTGTAATACTTTACGTTATTCTAGAATATTTTACCCGGTACAAAAAAAACTAGTTCCTCATGTACATCCTCGTATACAAATAGCATGCTACTGCGAAGCGTTTGTGATAATTCCAACCTACAATGCGCAACTTTAACTTGTATGTTGTCTCTGCGCGCATGCAGCATCGAAATTACTGTAGAGTCAACTGACTGACTCTCTACGTGAACGTGGTTATTAGACACTTGTGGTTTGAGTGCTTTATTGATTTTGGAATTTTTCGAATTGTATGTTTGGACTTGATATTGAGCGTCACAATATTGACAACAATATTGGGCGCCGTAGTCTCTAACTGCTTGTAGACACAAAATAAAGACGACAATGTACGACGCCTCTTGTTAGGACGCTATTCTTTAATTAACTTCGCATATTGTAGCGCTAAAAAATCGCGCATCCCTTTTAAATTTATTCTAGCTCTATTTTTGTAGATGTGATATACCAAGCACCCTCTAGCAGTATTGTATGAAAAAAGACATGAATAGCGCTGTCGTATTCTTCCTCTTATACTTTTACAAATATTTCTGGTACTCGATGGAGAAGAATCTATAGAAGAAATATAATAGAATATAATGGAATAACAAGATGAGCTCACATTCACTTGTGCAACAAATCACTTCTTGTCTTGTTTCTAGGGGGCAAGCAAGTTAACCAGGGAGGACATCGAAAGAGTGTTTGCGTTATATGACCGAGTAAGGTTTGGTTTTATATATATATATATATATATATATGTTTTTTTTCAAAGGTGTGCCTCGCAAAATTTTAAGCGAAATACTTAGAAATTTACCAGGATGAGCCATCTCGTTTTGCTGTACTAATGAACGTTTAATCTCTAACTACAGTTAAGAATAAAGAGAATTTATTTAGGCAATACCTATATTAGTGGTATGGGATGTAAGGGTACAAGTTAGCATGCATTAGATCATTGAGGTATTTTCTACGATGTCATATCTCGACAACTAGGGTGACACACCAAAAAAGTTTACTTGTTTATCTCAATCAAAGTTGCGATGATTGTCTGCTTGTAGACTGAAGTCACGTTTGACAAAGCCTGCAATGGTGGAGCACTTAGTTGCTGAAATACATTTGTATAGGCAAATTGTATAGATTGAAGTCCGTAAGTAGGAAACTGATGTGATTAATTCTTACATTACATTCAGATTTTGGTTAAACGTTTTTGATGTCCTTCGTTATGTAGATACCTCGGTTCCTGTATAACTCCCATGCTAACTGTAACACGCTATTCGGTGTATATAGATGTAGATCGTTGTCTGAGCATAGTTGTCGAAAAACTTCTACTATAAATTTCAGGACAAAAATGGCACAATCGAAAACGAGGAACTAAAAGGTTTCTTAAAGGACCTTCTGGAGCTCGTGAAAAAAGTGAGTCAGGTGCCTTATATTCATGTTAATATTTTTAGTTAATGTTTAGATTCAGAAAATTATTTCATGTCAGAGATACATGGACCAAACATGTTTTAACAATGTGTTAAACAATAGCTGCTAGATTTACTTACAATAATGAACACTTATACAGATTACGCTCAGTTACCCCCTTGTGCGGTTGCCTGTCAGTTTTTAGTCAGCTTAGGCCTATTGATCGCACCCGATCGAGCCTCCGTTGTTCATTATTGCGTTACGACCATGGCCTGACAACAAGACGAGTGGTCGAATTTTTAGGGTTGTTTTAGAAAAAAATAATTGACCGAAAATGGCTGAGGCAAAGCTGAACCTGAGATTTTGACATCAATCGCTCTCAAGTGAGCCTGATGTATGAAATTTGTTTGCCTACACGATGAAGTCACCAGACGTATTTTACAGAAATAGCAATTGCTTAAATCGCACTTAAATTTCATTAACCAACTTGCTTATCATCTACAAATCTTTCAGGCTCACACTCAATACTTCGAAAATAATAGTGGCAATGTTTATTCTTTGCCGTGTAAGATATAAAGTTCGATATGGAGCTTCGGATTTTTTATCCGTAAGTCTGGATCGAATTTGTCTCCTTTTAAAATCGTTTTCGGATGAATATTTATATTATTCTTAATCGATCCAATCACTTCGAATGGTTCCTGTAAATCAAAGTTTCGGTATACAACAACGTGGTGGCACTTCAATTTTCTATGGTTTTCCACTTGTTTGCTGTTGAAATTGTCCAACTCTTTTTAATTCTTACTACATTACGTAAAGTCCCGAAGTGATCATAAGCTTTGTGTGACATGAGTACGGGTACTGTGGCTTTACCTATTCGTTGTTGTACTAACAAATGTTGATGCAAAAAATTTTGAACTCAAAAAGACGCTGTCAATATCCAACACGTGTCACAATTAGGCACTATTCAGTAGAAATATAAATGAGTAGCATTACACGAATTTTCCTGGCCTATTAACGAATTGTTCTATTGTGAGCAAATTCTTTATAACATCCTTGTGAATCTGATACTTCAGGACTATGACGCGCAGGACCTCGCTGAGTTTCAGGAGTCGATCCTTCGAGGATGCGACTTCAATTCAGATGGCAAGATCTCCAAGAAGGAACTCACTATGGTTCTGCTCGCGCTTGCCAAGCAAAATGATCTCGAACAAAAATGAATCTCGATGCGTTCAGGAAATTTCATTTTCTGCAGAAAAATTCGCAAAGGATTAAATGAGCACGTCGAGAAGGTCTGAACAGATAATTATTTTGGTTTATTCAAAGTAGTAACGTGAGCACATTATCTAACAAATAACAATGATACAATAAGTTAACAAAGAGGTGTCAAAAGATCCGAGAACAAAACTTACTGACAGCGACGTTCGGCAATCGCACAAAGACGCTTTCGTCGCCAAGTACATATGGCCAATCAGAAGCATGAGACAGCAAGCAAAAAAATGACAAGCACAAAAGCAACACCAAAATAAAACGTTATCTTCCCCTAAAGGAAAACAATGCAAGTAATGATGCAAAACTATCGCATTATTTGGAAAAGCGAATCTGGCAGGGCAAAGTAAGAGCGCAAATAAATAAGCTTTCGATCATAACACAATCGAGTCATAACCATATGAACCCAATAATGAATGTGACACTTTTTGCCTTATAAGATGTGAAGTTTTCTTCGGGTACGACATTTATTCTTGTAAGGAGTAATAACATGGACATTTGCACCGAGGAACAGCTTTTCGTCTACTCGGTGTTATTGAAGTGACACCGAGAAGGTTTAATAAATATTTAAATAGGTACGCAACGCAACTTGAAATGAAAATGTAGTAGTCGAACTGGGTTTTAATTAAAGCATACTTAATGTTAAGACATGAGCTATAATGGGACTCAATATTGCTCATGAGTAAACTGTACTGTTGTGTTATTGGTTGATATAAATCATCAAGGTAATATGGTAGGACATCTTTTCTAGGTGCTCACGCGTTAGCTTAAAAACAACCCCACCGAATTCCGAAATGTCGAATTCGTTCATTAATTCTGCGAACCAATTTATTAAGCCTATGCAATAAAAACAAAGCATTTAAGTTTGGTAACATGTAATGAATTCGCTTAGGATTTATCCGTTCGCGGAGGTATTTGAATATCTTTCGTATTGCAAAAATTGAATGCGAAGCAACTATTTGTATTCATTTATTTACAAATATAAATACAAATACAATCGGTAGTGACGTTATATTTACGAGTCGATTATAGATTCATTCACCGAATAGTAATATTCCTGGTTACTAGGAAATAACCTAATGTGTTAAGCAGGGGAACTTATTATAAGCAAGACGAATTTTTGGTCAGGTCTTATACGAACGTTACCAGCGACACATAATCTGATTATTGTATGACAGATAGCGCCCCTATTAGAGCAGTAATCGAGTCATTGTAGCGAGTAGCTATTTTTCACCTTTTCTGTTTTATTACAATTTTTTACACTTAAATGTTAAATTTCAATTCCACTCTTTAAAATCTTGTCAGATATTGATATTGTTGCCCAAGCTTTGTAGTTTGCTGACTGTTAATTACCTTCGAAGTCTTCACCAACCACTGCCTATTCAACTTCCCATTGTTATATGTAATTTTCATCTCCTGACTTATGGAAAAGTACTCCAGAAAAAGCAACAGTACGAGCATTGTACGAACGTTATATGTTATTTTAATTTAATTAAATTTGTGCTTCGTTCCACAAAACACTTGCTGGTGAATATTTAAATGTCAGCAAAAACACCTTTTGACGCTTTACTAAAATCAACGTGAGTTCAAAGTTATAAAACGTTACTTTCACAAATTGTCTCTCCTAGTACTCCCAGTGTTTCCACGATCACCATTTCCTTCATTACTATTGTAACCAACAAAAAATTACTATCAGCCCACATAATCGCAACCGAAACAGCCACTGACGAATTGCCCACGCACTTGTCAACCTTGTTGGGATCCAATAATCAAAACTTCAGCTCACATCGTACGTACATACGTTGTTGTCCTTCGTTTCCTGACCACCGTGAAAGTACGAATGGCAGAGCAGTCGATAAAATGTTCCAGGAAATGAAAGTTCAAAATCTGGGGGTTACTACAAAAACAAGCTAAGACGTTTGTGTGTGCCTACTCATCTATTATTTAGGGTTTAAAAGCATTGATGTTTCTGAATCTTCATCATCTTTAAGAGGAAGACACAGAAAAGTGGAACTATAGATCAGAACTTGACTGTTTTGTGGCCATGTGTCGTCAAGACCAGAGGATAAGACCTGTGCAACCTGTCAATAAGCATAGAAGCGTGAAAATGAGCGTTTCCATTCACTAATTTAACTGACCCACTAGCTATGCGTTCAGCAAATGTAGCCAACAACCTCATACAAATAAACATCTTTTCTGTTATACTTGACTGCCTTGAAGTAAAAGCAAGAACGGCAACAAGAAATACCGCTAAGCTAAACAGTAAAGCATTCCAATATGTTCGATATTTTCTATCGAGCATTTAGGATCAAAACATGATGATCAATAACTCGTAAAACGATGAAGCTGGACGTGATAGAGAAGCGACAGTTAGTACACAAATAACAATACCAACAACGGCATCAGTATCCTCAACATATTAAAACAAATGTTCATTACAAATTTGGTTTAGCTTAAATAATCTCGAGATGCTTTAAGTATTGTAGATCATGTATAGCCTTTGAACTCTTTTGCAATATTTGTCTTGCGCATGCGGTGCCTATCCGATATTTTTACACCTCACCTCCTAGCATCCTTTGTGCGACATGCTGACGTCTCCTAGTAAAGACAGAAGCCCATATCAGCAAGGAGTTTGCTTTTTGAATATTTTGTATTCCCATTCTGTTAGAAAAACCTCTTTAGACCTACCTGAGTCAGCAGTCGTACTTGCATGAAATAGCGACAAACATCGGAATTTTAAAATGCGCATAATGAAAATACTGCCATACGCCTTTTCCAAATCCAATCGACAGCAAATAAAATGATTAAAAAATGCTACCATTAAATAAAAAATAAGTATACATTAAATTAAATATTCTTCCGCTAAGCTGACGTTACCTCAAACAAAAAAGCACAAGAAGTGAATTCATTTACAAATTATATTTCAGCGTATATTTCGATACTACAAATATGTTCAATGGTTTTGTTTTGATTAGGTTAGCGATTTGCAACCTATTATATCCTCAACTGATTCCTAAAGCTTGAGCAGCACTGGTGTCTTAATAGGTTCAACTCGTATCACATTCATCAGATAAATATACTATATGCAATTTTCAAATCGAACTTGCATCGAGCTGTCCACTAAATATAATTACAGGTTCAACTTAGCTGTATTGCACCTAACTTTCATATTTTATTTCAACAGCTCTAATGCGTACCTAACATGTAGGATTATATATTCTGCTTATTAATGATGATAAGTGGCCGAGTTTGAGTTTTATTTAATCCATTATCACACATATTTCTTTGATAGCACAATTTAGTATTTGTTCATGTACTGTTACCTAGCCCTTAACAGCAATACTACAATGCGAAGCAATGATGTAAATCCAGTGAACTACGCTGTATGGCTATTTAGGCAACGTATATAGTATATACGTAAAGATGCAGGTACACGCAGAGGTGCAAACGTAGAAATTTCGTTCTGTCTCATAATTGTCACATAAGAGAAGTGCCACTAGTCAGAGCAAAAATATATATATATATATATATATATATATATA
>MNPL01002186.1:0-31808 GCA_002081605.1 Tropilaelaps mercedesae
ACTCAATCTTGTTTTAACTTATATCAAATAATTAGAAGTAAATATTGTGCATAGTCGATTCAATAATAATAATAATATTCGTAATAATAACAATAAAGTGTAATACTTATTCACGTCAACAAAATAAAAGAAATATCAAAATGTTGGCACAAAAATAAACGTTAAGTACTTAACTCTCAATATAAATGTTAGATGACACAGTTTTCGAATCTAGAATGTACCCTGCTTTGGATGTCAATGCCACTCAGCCTGCTTTATAATTTTTTCGAATTTTGTACATTAAACTTAACAATGGCATAGCGATGCGTTTTGCCCTACAACCAACTAATGCATCATACAAATATACAACTACGTCGAAGTCAACCTTTGAATTTCACAGTCAGTCAGTGTACACTGGCTAGCTATTTAGTGCCCATTTTATGTAAATCCATGTGCGTGTGTCTGTGCGTATTTACGAAATGGATTTCTACTGGGAATCGGAAATACAAGTTCCTAGCCTCAGTGAACAGTGACTCGATTGTCGCTAAAATCAGTTTCGCTAAAATTAGTATGCATATATTGTTCCCTAAATTGCCCTCGACACTTCAGCTGATATGTGCTGAGGAACCGTTATTTCTATTTTGCACGATTTAACCAGTCACGTTTTAATATATTGTCAGAAAAATAATCCCCCACGATAAACCTTATCGCTTATTCCTCATCAATAAAATTCTAGTTAGTACTAACTTATAATATTTTCTCTTGATTTCTTATCGATGATGGCTTCAAGTTATGAAAATGTGATCACCCCTCCTGCTAGTTTATTACATAGCTAGCATTTGATTTTCGTATCGGATAAAGCTACTCAAGTAATAGTCGCTTTCTTTGATGCTTCTTCATTAACTGCTATCCATTGTTATATTATTTATAATGGAACCGAAATCTGCAGTATTCTAGTAACTAGATGAGCATTACAATTGACCATTAATTGACTGGTATGATTTATACACAAAAGGTCTTGTTAATGAAGTGTCATTTCGTTGTAGAACCTCGACGGTTTTACAGGCCGCTTTTTTCGACCGCTGCTACTAGCATGCGCCGTAGTTAATATAAATAAGATTGATCCTTGAAGATCAGGCTTATAACCATTTACCTAATGTCTTCCTAGACGACATAGCTTTACCGTTATCTTGTTCAGGTCAATCAGAATGTTTCGAATATCCTTTTGGCCGGGCAGTTCAATTTTATATTGCCAGCCTACGAGATGTAAAATGGATCCAAGATCATAACCGCTCAATTTTATGATCACGAAATCAGTTAGATCTTGTAGCGGATCATAAGTATTAAAGCTCAATAAACACATTTAGAATCCATGCGTTAACCATCTTGATACTTTTTTAAAGTTGCAGGCGTAAAAAAAATTCACATTGTATATCTAGCTCAGCTTAATCTTCTGTGAATTGGTTATAGAGTCACTTATCATATAATAGTTATCGTTTGATAACTCACTTTTGTAATTCGCCGCACGTCTGCACAGGGGATGATCGGTATATATATCAGAGAATTCATGAAATCACGGCTGGAATTCTTTCAACCTGTTGAGAGCTGAAGTTCTGACGACTTTCTTTTTTTTCTAATTTTCGCGTTGGCTTAGAAAAAAGGATTTTTACATGTTTGTGTAATTGACTAAAACTATCGTGAAGAGTGACAAAAAAATACGAGGATATAAGCAAACTTTTCTTTCTTCCTGAAGAATTACATTAGCTTGCCGGCTAGGTCGATTAACCTTGTTTGTAAAAATAATTAATAGCGAGGGCAACTGCGCACATAAACAAATCCTAACGAGGAATGGCCCAACTATACGTTGTGGGTGTAGCATTGTCTACGGGCATTTTGATCATGAAGCATTTGTATGCACAGTTATCCGCGCTTACATTAGAATGACTTTCTGACATATTTCCTGCGATCACGGGCGCTTCAAAGTAATCTATAGAACAATAAAGCAAGACATTTACTTCAACAGAACATTTCCTCTTTATTTTACTAAAATTTTAGTAAAATTTTACTACATACTACATATAAATGTGTGAAATTAAAATTTTGATTGCTAGTACATTTACTAGGTGAAAGCCTTGTCCGAGAATTATAATGTTTCGCTGTGGACAGCTATGCTTGTGCGCATGTTGTGTGCTTTGGTATTATTCGGTATATAATTTAGAGCCTATAAATTAATTCTCACTTTAGGTCACGTTGATTAGAATGCCCTTTGGTATAAGCGAGTTTACAGCTTGGCGTTCGAATAAATTCCTATAATGGGAAGTAACGACGCAGACATGTAGAGCTACACACCACACATTTTTTTCAGTTGTTCTTCAGCGATGGTTCGTGAAAGTAGCCCTTTTATGTGACGTATAGTTTTTGAAGTCTCCTAATTGCCTTGCAAAGCCTTCTTCTGACTCTAGGTTCAATACATAGTGTGTGATAGGGTCTAAGCCTTCTGGTTTTACCCGTAAAGCAATGAGACATGGACCATTTTAGCACACAAAGGCGTTGTTTTCTATCCGTCCATGCGATGAACTTTTGTACGAAGACAGCAAGCAACGAATCACCGGCCTAGAGTAAAACTGCTTGAGTATGTTGGTAGCAGCAGCCGATCATTTGCTCGTGATAAAACATGAAATTGCAGCAAACAATGGAGTGCTCCACTGATTCAGGATCTATCGATGTCTATTCTTGATCGTCAACGAGACGATGGAAACGGTTGGCAAAGGCCGACATATTTTTTCGTATTCGTGTCAATTTGGCATACACTGCTCTCACCGCTGCCGGTAATGTTACACAATGTAGCAAAAATTATATATATATGAGCCAGCTGTACATGCATCTTGTCTTGTTCTTTTGGAGCAGTCATCGGATTGGATAGGATAGTTGACAAAAATCGAGAAGCCAGAGGAGCTGCGCATATAGCAGAACGGTATGCAAGTCCGCCCGTTTTCGCTTACACAAGGCCACGCCGCAACCAACATCAAACTCTAAGGGGGTGGCGAGCGCTGTCGACTGTGAACGGTTGTGACGGGGCAAGGAAAAAAGCAGTCGATGACGGAAAGAGTGCCGTTCTTCTTCCGTCTTCCATCGGCCAAGAAAAAAGTGCAGAAGCCGCCTAGAAGGAATCCCCATTCTCAGCCCTTGCTTTTACCAGCTTCATGACCGCGCCGCCTGCGGCCAAAAGCGATCCCCGAGTCGCGTCCGCGCTGTTTCCACCTCAATAGCCATCGCAGCCAGCACATCGTCATCAACACCGTTTATTGAGTGCATCAACGATCACCATCAGCAAGAGCAGTAGCAGTAACATCATTCACCTCGTTATGTGTTCCAGAGTTTGGCAATGCATAGAAATGTTTTGGCCTTGAGTGAATATCTGCGGACGCTATCATCATGTTGTCGGATAATATTGACACCCGAAGCGTGCGTGCCCAGCTTCGAGTGGTGCCCAAACGATGGCTGGAAACGCTTCCATCCGAGGCACTGAGTCAAAGTACACAACAATCAGAATCGCATAGTTTGAAAGCCGAGTTTCACCGCCTAGAGGCCTCGTAAGCGGTCTACTATTGTTACGAACTTGTTTAATAGCCTGTTTATCCTGCCTGGAGACGGTAACATAGACAAATTTTTGTGAATATTGGTGCTGTCTACGATAGTGCGTAAATGTAAAACCAAGTACACGCGCATGTACACCGACCTGTAGGTGCAAGATTGTATATGGCCTGGAGGTCCTGGTTTTAGGAAGGAGCAAGGCCCCGTTAGCAGGACGACAAAGAGCCCGTGCCTTTCGGCAAACGAGTTAGGAGAACAGAAAGAATAGCGTTAATAAATTGCCAACGCAAAGCGCAAAAAAGCATAAGCACTAAGGTGCGGTCAAGAAGCCTGGTTATAAAGCAGCTGATGTGAAACACATACATGCATATTGCTATAGATGTTCACATTTAGAGGTTTTATGCATCTGCGATGGAAGGAAGAAGCAAGCACTTGCTCAGAAGACTGAATTTAAATCTCTAATTTGTGAAAAGATTTTTGAGGTCTTTCCTTATTATTTTTTGTGCCGAGACATCATTAAGACATAAAAGATAATAAAATCGCTCAATAAAGAATATATTGGATTTCTTGAAAAAGTATTTACTACCACTCTTAAAACTCTTAAAGGAGTCTATTACGGACAGGTGGAGGAAAGGTAGGACATCTTCGATCTCTAAAGAAGTCGCGGATATCAACGGCCTAAAAAATTATTATCGCAATTATGTGTGTATTCATGCAAGTCTTAAGGCAAAAGGTAGAACATATATTGGAAGCAAAAACAGTGTTGGCAAATGACAGTGAGATTTTTTGAAGGGGGTACAGGCTATGCGATCATTTAGTTTTTCTGAGCTAAATAGTGGAACAATGAAAAACACGAAAATAGCGATGTTTTAGGGTGTTCTTTCATTTATCTGAAGTATGCGAAACTGTGAATAGGGAATTGCTGTACTAGCTTATGCCGAAAGATAAAAGCTTATGCTTCAACAGCTAGATAGAACTTTATTGAAACAGCATTGAATATCTCTTGGATATCTTTTTTATTAAAACATAAAAGAAGAAGTTAAGAAGTTTTACAGAAGAATGAAAGGATGCTTTCTTATTGATCAAGCGAATCGCGTAGGTAGTGAAAAGTACGTGACCAAATGGTAGACAGACGGAGAGGGCATGTGATTTTAATGGAAAGAACGATTATAGAAACGACCAAAATGGTACATATTTGTGCCTTATTGCCAAGTGAGCTACATATGAAGTCATATGAGAAGAAAAGCGCAGTGCTTATTTTCTAAAGAGTAAACAATGAAGGCCAGTTGAAAGCACAACGAGGGGAAGTAAAATTTCAAGAATAGTACAAGTTCAAGTGTATCTACGGACAAATGTATCTACGGAAAAGCAGCTCCGACTTAACGATGATAAAAATTGCCTAAGTAAAACAAGGCGATGGAAAAGCGTAGCGAAGCTGAAATATCTATGGGGTCTTTCTCTCTATCCATATATGTATATATATATATGTATGCGTGTGTGTATTGTAACAAGCAATATGTAGAAGAAGATTTATATCCCAGCGCTAGCGTTCGTAAATGCATTTACAACTGCCGGTGAAGGGAAAGCTTGAGGTTGCTCAGTGGAAAATTATTATAATTGCGTGATACTGTCGTTCCGACTGAATAAATTAATTCAGAAGTGTCGGAATGTAAAGAGATATCCAAACGAACTGAAATACCCGATAAGGCTTACGAGCTAATGGCGAATCAAGTTACTTGAAGCATTAAGATAAAAAATTAGAATTAAAACGAAATGGGGTAAAAAAGTGATACCTTGTGCCAAGCAAGAAAGTTACCAAAAAAACATATGGAAACCGAAAATATCAAAGGGTATGATTAAACATTTAATTATGAAAGCTAATTCTAGAAAATGCACAACGGTGTTAGCGCTATTAAGATAAGAGCATACTTCGAGATGAATATTCCGTGTGAGAAAGAACAAGCAGTAAAGTTGCGCAGGTGTGCGATAATAACGCGGGAAGCTGTTTGCTAGCGAATGCATGTTTGGGGACGGCGAATATATAAGTCCAGGCTATACTTTAACGTGCTCGAGTTGATGAAAGCTCAGCCAAAGTATGTCCCAATTTTTGAGGAATGCGAATTACTGGCTTGGGGAAACGCCTAGGGCTTGGCACAGGTATTTGAAGAAAAGAAGTCTAAATTGCTCAGTAGATATTATCGAAATAGGGTCAAGTGACTTTCTAAATCTCATTATGAGGGCAATACCGGTTCCTTGCGACACTATATTGCCGCTAGCAAGATCCCGCATCAGCGTTCGTCATACTTAGATGTTATTCTGTCGAATGTAAAAACGACCGTTCTTGATTAGATTTGCATACTGGCATTCGGCAAAACCACGGGTTAAACGACAGTCACTTGCCTAGAAGCTAAAATAGGAACGGCCAGTTTTGACAGTACAATACGAAACTATCCGAGACGCATTATATTTTCACCTCTCATTTACGATTTATTTCATTTTTGGTGTCTGTCCTCTAGTTTTAAATGCGCTGGCTGCGCTCTAGTCAAGACAATGGCCGATGTCATCCAAAACGTCAGTTTGTGCACCTCGCGTACATGCAAGCTCAACGTTGCTAGCTACACGTGTAAAAATTGTTGCGAAACGTGTTCAAGAACACATCGCAGCACGAAGTCTGCACAGCAGTGTTATCATTATCACCTCCACGGCCCCGTCTGCCCACTTGGGCTCTAGTTCCGTCGCCCACTTTGCTGGGAACTTCGCATGCTACAAGCGCCTGAGCGCGATTGAGCGAGAGCGTGTCAAGAGAAGCCGTCTTCGGGACAAACGACCCACATCCCGACATGAAGACCCATCCCCGCTAGCGGGATTTAAGTCTCATCTATGTCTAGCGGTAGCAGTAGGAACGCATCCCTTGGCAGTCCCACTCACGCCCACATATCAACGCAGGGCAAACTAGCATCTCGCTACGTCCCGCTAGCGGCCCTACCCAAATTCTGACTGAGCCTCATCTGTCCTCATCAGCCTCTGGCCCTTTCCTTCCTCGGCTCTTCGTCCGCCGCCCCACCGGCGATGAGCGCTTCTCCATAGTTCGTTCGTGTAGCCTATGCGCTTCTCGCTTGCCACTTTCCCTTCGCAGGGGCATTTGAGCGTCGGCTGACGCTTTAGCCAAACTCATACCGGGTCTCACAACTACTTACTCGTGTCCATGGCCAACAATGCCACAAAGGCGTGAAACCGTGGTGCCACCTCGGGCTTCACGAAAAAAGTGTACTCTTCTGAGATGCTCCTTATACTTCTTGCAGCGCAGGGTACTGCATAGCCCTGCTTCAATCTTTCGCTAGGGACAACAATGGACGACTCGTTTCGTCTCTAAATCCAACACAGTCACTGACGAAGCTTAGAACGAACTGTATGTGTGAATGCGCCATTTAGGGGTGGGTGGTTAGCAGAAAAGAAGTGCAACAAGAGCCAATTGTGTCCCATTATTCCAGCACCCTCAGGCGGCGGTGTACCATTGGGAATAACAGCGAGGGGAAAAAACTCGCCAAGCAAATAGCCGTCTGGGTCTCACAATAATGACCACTTACGGGAATGTATCGGGAGCTATGCTCGCTATACTGGCAAATTCGTCAACCCAACACATGAGTCTGAGTACAGACGCGTATCATGTTGATCGTATCTTTGTTTGCATAGTACGGCTGTACGCGCGATTTTTCTTCAAGTTCCGTTCTACGCAATAAAGGGGGATCAGCAGTGAAAAAGCATCTGGACGTTTGGAGTAAAGGACGACCGACTCTAGCAACTTAGTCATATGCGAGTGGTAATAGTAAGTATCCGTGTGTGATAGCAATTTACCATTAGAAATCATTTTACGCTTAGGTTAAAAATTTTCGTTGCATCGTTCATGGTGCCATTTATCAAGAAATAGAGGTTTGTTTTTAAACTTATCAAAAGCTCTTGAACAAATATGTGTCATCAACATATTCACGCAGGGCAAAAAACACGAGAAATGTTATGGCCGAACTAGAGTTGGGCTGGCTCTATATAATCGCACAGTGAGTGCCTCAAATAAGGATTGATTTTTATGCAATAATTCATTTCACTTGCAAGCTAGTTTTGAAAACAGCAAAAGTAGATACAAGAAAAACTAATTAAATAATTTGTCCAATTATATTTAATGAGCACGGAAATAACTTCCAGCCATAAGTTGAGAAGTATCTGCAAGTGGAAGAATCATGGACTGAGTATATCAGATATCAAAGGCGACCTTGGTTTTCATTCGAGTTTCATATTTCATAATATAGTACAGCTGGTACTGCACTGACATCAATTCATCATGCCTCATGGCCACACTGAAGAATGTTTCTTGCTTCATTATAATTATGTGTGCGATTATAATTGTACACGAATTTTGTAGAGGTAGGCCCATATTGTTTTATAAGCTAAACTTGAAGAGACGAGAGATTTACATAGATTTTTTAGTTTCCACAATACTGGCTTATGTTATCACAAACACCCGTAATGATTGATGCCCAACGTGCAGTCAGGCATTTCCGTCAATTTCCATAGAGAGAAAATACTCGTTCTTCACCCTACGAAATTATTGTACACATCTTTAACGACTTTCAATACGTATTAAACAATAAATATGTTTTATAGATGGCATGCGAAAAATATGTTGTGGATGTGACGAGCACGTATAAGCTTTTCAACTAACATATTACTGAAACTTTCTGTGATAGTCTAGGGCTCTATACAGGAATTTTAGTATGATGAGTGTGCGTATTTGTGTATTTTATAGGTTTTTTCATATTCATACGAATGTTAACTGCATATTTGATATATATATTCTAAATATATTCTATATCACATAAAGCTTAAGCGCGTAGAATTTACTGAGACATCTATTAATAAATCGACTAACAAATAAGTAATTGGATTGAGTCATAGTCTGATTTCACTGTTTTGAGCTGTATTTTGTAGTATTCAGGTACTCGTACACCTTCTACAATGGACTCTATGAGAAGTACGAATTTCAGTGACATCGACCATCATGCATGTTGTGCTAAACTAAACCAAACTATCTAAAAAAGAACTTGTTTCTATAAGGGCACGAACGCACGAAACGCCTCAGCTTCATAGAGGCGTGTGCCTATGGCTATCAATATGTTGTTACAGTTTAATAGAAATCTTAACATCTATTTTCTCGCTGCTACGCATCCATCAGTTCGATAGGTTTAAGCATCATAAAAGTAAATTTATTCTCAATCAATTTTCTTATCAAAGACTAATAAGAAAACACACAAAGATTTTGTCTTACACTAATACATGCACGTATGCCAGGCATCATTCGACATTCAGCCAATGTAAGACAGTGTCAAAGCGCAAATCTTTGTCCAATGAAATCACTGATCTTACAGGAGGCGATAGATGATTAATATTAGTACCGATCCTCACACATAAACAGTAATACAGCTTTCGTACAGTTTATGTCTAGTGGCTGAGTTGAGCCGTAATCAAATTAGTTTAATTCTCCCAGTGATCAGAAATTCCCTAGTAGGGTCTAGGGCCAGGACGGGTCTGAGAAATAGATTTCGTTAAAAAGGACAGTAGTCAACCGAGGATAACATTTGTTGGAGGGTGGTGGAAGGTGCAGATTGCTTTGAGCGTAACATATGGATGTACACCCACAGTTAAATTGAGTTACCTCTTGTGGCTGCAAGTACGTGTTAGTCGAACCAATCTCCTTACGGCAAAACACGTCATCATGCTTGATATTGCTCATGCATCGGGCTGGCCAGGGGAATCAACTTGCCGGGAGGAATCTGCATGGTAAACATTGGTAAAATGCCCTAGCATAAATGAAAGGCTTGCAAACTTCAATCTATACGACGTCACTTCGGGTAAAATCCATAGACGCTTCATAGACAGGTAAATGAAGTAAAACCGTCACGGCGTAGTAGACAGACAGATTCTCATAATGAAACGGACAGCGAACAATACACATATATTCACGATATAATAATAACGTGTATGTCTAGAGTTGAGAAATTGTAACTCTTTTTATGGGAATAACTTGACCAGCTTGTACCATGCAGAATTGTAATCATCATGGTACCACGAACATAGGAACAAGCAAAGCGCACATCTCCTTTCCCGCACGTCGAATCCTTCTTTGTCTTGCAAAACAAAGCCAGACGACATGCTAATAAGAAAAAAAAAAACTGATGTTAAAAGGGTTCATGATGTCATTTGCTGTAGAGATTTGTGGTCACCTATCTCGTGCAAAATGTTACGCATGGCGGTTGGGTGGTAAACAACACAAAAAATTTGGCAAACAGGTTTGAATGCCATGTTAGTCAAGAAGTTTCTAGAAACGACGCCTCAATCAAAACGTGAGCTGAGTAGACTAATGTTTTATGCACCATGGGATGTTAATTTTCTACTATACGCTATATGCGCACGGTTAACGCATCAAGGAAGATGCACTTGAAAAATCAAGGGCTATTTCAGCATGTTTATATTTCATCGTTTAGTGACAAATGCCTCGAAAAAAGGATTTATACAGAGAGACTTTTTTTTATCAATGTGCCCTATTTTGTCAAAGTTTCAATATCTGCTAAAAGTTTGCACACAAACTTACACTAAACTATCTGAGATAATTACTATACCAATAGTATTAGGAATAATTAAAAAAAAATATTCGTTGCAACATACGTGCAATGATTACAGGCCAAAACCAGCTGTAACTTCTCTGAGATTGCTTTTAGACTATATTTGTAATCTGTGAGCATTTCTGGCTCACATGAACAGCTCTTGACACATTTTCAGTACAAGCATCTTTTTATATTAATCCATCCAAATTGTGGCTCTCTAATCGTATGTTAATCGAATATTGCCTTCAAGCATACTGTAACATCGAGCTGATCAATTATCACTCAAGCATACCGCATTGAAATTTGCCGAAACTCATTTTTTTGTACGTACTATTTCACTGACCACTTTATGGGTAGTCGACCGGTAAACGGCGGCAGATAAAAGAAAGTTGCCCTCTAGAATTATTGGTAAAACGCATGCAATGTTTTCGCGGTTTGCATCGTGGCGTTGCATTTGGCTGGGTCGTTTATAAACTTATTAATATCGTAGATAAGAAACACTTTACTCAACTTGTTTCAGTAAGCAATTCTCTTTTAATTGACTAAGGACAGCCCAGACAGCTGACCGGATAACAAGACCGGAGAGTTCCCCTTTGGGATATATTATTTGATGTTTAACATGTGTGAACAATTGTAAAAATCACTACTTCCGATAATGTGCGCTACATGTTTACGTAACTAAAACAGTGGGAAATGAAACAAGACGTGTAGCGAAAGCTATAATATTTTATATAAAGCGTACGTATTTAGATTTACGCTCCAACTATATACGGCTTTTTTCGTTAGTGTACATCCATGTAGCCTTTGTCTGCTGTAGAAAGGGACGTTAACAATGGTTTTTCCAAAATCAATGGACTTTGTTGGTACTTGTAGTCATACCGTATACTTATACTTGATACATACTTGATACTATAGAAAAACTCCTTTTCTGCCGTTACTGTATTGAGTGTGGAATGTTAAACGCAGCTGTCCTCCAGTTTCCAAAAAATCGATACGGAAAATAGGCCAGAATAACACTGTACCTTTGTCGGTAACTGGCAGTCCCGCCGTAAGCGGTTGCCTATTGAATGGCTCCAATGTCCATTAAACAGTCGTCAAATTTACAACTAACAATGTCTGCCCGAGATCTTCGTCGGCGAGCATTTTACCGGTTTCACGAGTTTTTCCTGAAATATACCAAATGGCTTATGTTCTCTGATGAATTTTCACACAATACTCTTAAGTTGTGAATCCCACAGCTGCGTGAACCTCGTCGTTTGTGATGTAAGAAAAAACATTTCAGCCTTCTAACTGTTCTCCAGGTGTCGAAACGTTATTGGAGATCATCTGCGATATTGTTGCGCATGTGCTGCTATGTCCCCTTATTCCAACCATAAATTCAAATGCAGTCAGGCCTGGAATTTGAGGTGACAATGCGATATAGCTCTTGGCTTTCTTTCTCTACTTGTTCTTGATATAAATCGCAGCTAAGGATTCTACGTTTGTGTAACCGAAAAGAGATGCTCCTTTTGGAACTGATTCGATGGCCGTGTTAATCTTGAGTTCTAGACAAAACATACGATCGACCATTACATTATTAGCCGCTTGTGCAATATCTATGCAATAAGTTGTGTAAAACTAACGCGTTGATTTGTAAGCTAAGGGGACCTCCTATCATATTCTATGTATGAGAATATTTTCAATGTTAGCTCCTCTGAAATGTTGCATCCACTCCAAGCTGATAACGGTGAAAGGATGCCGAAAAGTAGTTACAACCGGCAGCGCGTCCTGTTTTCGTTCCGCGCACGTCTTATTTGTGTAAAAATTCAATTTTTCTATCTCGAGAGAATGGCCGGCACTTCGATGTAATTTTCTGCTTCGTACTCTCAAAACGCTGCGTCATGTATGTTTTATTGTAATAATACATCGATTGCTCTCCATGCTCACCACAAAACACCGATTTTCAACATTCTCATATTCCTCCACTTTCATCAGAGACGCCGTATCTCAATGCATTTTATCATACATACGGCTAACATCTGTATAACTTGAAATAAAATAAGCACGGTTGTTTATATCGCTGCTAAGAGCACGATATTCTAGAACTGCTGTGTCTTTGGAGAATACCACTGAACTTTTTCAGCCAAACAAGAATGAGGCGTTAGCTAACGCTGATCGATCAACCTGACGAATTCTGTGTAACGTATCCATTGTCGATGTGTGTATGCCTGCGAACAACAGAGGGCGGCTGCAGTTCCAACCAGAAATACCGGCAAGTAACCATTGGTGTATGACGTTTAATTGAGCTATCATTATTGATATTTATATTGCGACACCTGCAGACACGGGACAGTTCGTCGGTGTTCAGAAGCGCCAAAAACTATTAAGCCGTAGAGAGCAATCCTTTGGAGACACCGCCTATTTTGTCTCTCTTCTTCTGCGTGGCTGAACACAGCTAGAAAAATGTGTTCATTCCAAATAAGTGAATCTCTTTAAAGTGAATGCTTATTTACATTTATCCAGGCTAGTCGTGGTGATTCCAAACGGTCAATCAGTGTACACCGCTTAAGCAGAATTTGTTTGAAGGGCATGCGTAAAAGAACAGAACTGTCTGCTGTTAAAGATTAATGGTTATTAAGCGTTTACATGCCAATTGCTCTCACTGTTCGTACCATGTGATTAGGTGCAAAGATTATTATTCCATTTTTTCCTATTTAATTAATATGTAATATTTATTTAGTTTCTCTACAATAACCCAGCTATAAACAGTGAGTCTGTCTTTAGTGTTCCACGCAGAGGTCTCCACTGTATTGTTTTTTGTTGTCAATAAAATAATTGTCCCATCCTAATTTAAAAACCTTCGTTTGTTTGTTGTAGCATTGTTGTCAGGTCTGCTAGGTATAAACAGAACAACGTTGGTGATAGTGAACGTCCTTATCTTAATCGTCTTAAACGTAGCTATCGGGTTATCCTAGAGTTAACCCACTCTAAGATAATCTTCTCCTCTTTATATCGAGTATAGGTAACTAAGTAGACATGTTAACCTGTCCTGTGTTATTACACCTAAGAAAATAGCTAGTAAGCTTATTTGCTTATTTCTAATTTATTTGCGTGCTATTCTTGTGGTTTCTATTGTTAATATGTAAATAAAGATGCAGTTTTCCTCAATCTTTATAGAGGAGATAGCCTATAACCTATTGAATTTATTATGAACAATATTCTTCATTTTACTCATCAGTCTTTTTATTTATTACTCTGCCAAAAAGTCCACATAGAACTGCTAATATTATTAATGATCAATATATACATTAGGTCGGTCTTGCTACCACGTGCTAAACTTCAGGGATGCTTTCCCTACTCTGAGTCCTTTCATTCAATATTTCTATAATAAGTTCGCGTTCGTCTTGGCAGACAGTTTTGTATGAAAAATACTGCGCTATATCCTTCACGTAGTTGTCATCCGCTTGAGCTAACTCTACAATAACAAAAATTGATGAAGCCAATCTAATATATCACTCCTTAATGAGACAGTCCATCCATGCGGTTTCCTGTTTTTGTCTGTAATAGTTCGTAATTTCCGAATTAGGCCCGCAGTTGATGCAAAGTCACAAAAAGCCAATTGAACTCAACTGACATTGTAATTTAACTAGGTTCAACGCTCGAAAACCTTTTTCCAGTAATGATATCTTTCGTTCTTTAGTTGTTATACCCACAGCATTACGACCAGTGACAAAGCAATGTCATACAATCTAGGCCCACCTAGGGCATTCAGTGCGCTTGTACATATTCTCAGTAGTGATCGCTCTCTGTTCAGATGCCAAAAGTGTCTCACGCGCGGCGTCACCACCGTATTCATAGTAAGGCTATTTGAACCTTTTGTTAATAATGTATGTTGTCAACGAATTCACCGGGTGGACGATGGCAGAGCTTTATCGTTGAAAACCATTGATATTGTATAGAAAAAGTACCCCGAACTCTCTGGCGTTGCCCTCTAGAGACAATGCCGCCTACCATATCCATGTTTTATGACGTGGAAGATAAAAAAACAGGAATCCATACGTACCTTGTAGCGGCATTCAAGAGGGAAACCAGAGAAGAAGCAGCCCCTATCCGAATTTTTTGTGACTGGCTCTTATTACGTATTCCCTTTGCGTGTTCGATACAAGAGTCAGGTCGAGCCTTTCAATCAGCTTAAATCATGCATGACGCACAGCATAAACATGCCATATACTATCGTGAATGAGATTGCTTTTAATGATATTGTCAGTGTCTAACACATTAAATCCATGCCAGTCGAAATTTAAATACTCGGTTAATATTTTAAGCCACTCTCAATCTAAAAACGTCGATGGATCCCACGCTGTACGCTGCATATGTGTCATAAGTGTGCGTATAATTCTGAGTATAATAATGTTGTGAGTCTATGATGAAAATTCAATACAATACAAAGCCATTATTTTGTTGAGGCAATGACACATGTTGTTTCTAAGTTTTTTGTATGTTTCCAACTCCCTATTTAAAACTCTACTAAACTGAGGTGAGTTGACGTATTGTCCACACCGCAAGAATGAGTGTCCTAATTTTAGACAAAGTCAAAAAATGACAGCAATTTTGGAAGCGCTTAAGGATCTGCGTCGTCATCTCAAGTGAAGCAGAACGGATCTAGTTAATAATTTCGAACGGTGCGGGAAGTTTCTAAAGGCGTATTCCGGAATCCCTTGTGCAAAAATATATTAGCATCAATTGATATTACAGAAAAATAATTAGCAAATAAAGTGTCTCGGCAATTTTAATGCATCAAGATTCTAGATTTTAATGCATCAATACATAGTATTGCCTTAACACACAATTGCTGAATAGTTTGTTTCGTAGTTAGTGCCGAATAACTGTTGTGCAAATATATACTTCGTTCATTATGCGTAACTTGTAAACATTTTTTTGTGCTAAAAACGATTGTATACGCATTCTAAATTGTATATTATAATCGAAGACATAAGTCTTCGATTATAATTTTCATACATAATGAGCGAGTATGTGATACACAGAATCAAAAGAATGAAGTTCGTGTCATAATGAGAACCAAATTAATGGAGACCCGAATCCGAATCAAATTCGGTAGCGGACTCACAGACGTTGGCGCTTATCAAGTTTTAATCGACCTTAATGTATCTACAGATTAACTATCTTGTTCAAACAGTAAGGTTATTATTTCTATGAATGCGACGAAAGCGAATGTAGAATTGTTCCGTCACCGCATATAAGCAGCCTTCCGCCTTGTCACTGGCAGGGACAAATATTGACTCAGCAAACACATCGAATGCGACAAAACCGCTGCCAAACGGCTTTCCGCTTGTCCAGGCTACTATTATATACAGATGCTAATTACCATAGTACGACGTCTGGAGTGCTGAAAGATTTGTCGGGGTAAAACATCAAGTTTCTCAAAAATCTCTAACTCGGTATTATATTGCACTTTTGAGCCGATGCCACATGAAACAATGGACGTTGCTGGATCTCATCTCGAGGCTTTTTTTTTTTCAAACAAGGCAAGTTCTTCGCTCTTTCAGTGAGAAACGGATTGTCTATTGAAAAAGAAAGAAGATTGTTTTAAAATGGCGTTGCAACTCAGCAAAAAAAGTTGCCGCAACACCACGTACTGTCGCTCCGATCATATCACATAGAAGACTGTCGTCTTCAGCAGAAGTAATGCTGGATGAGAAATTCTCGCTTCCCAATGGCAACCAAGCACACCTATCGTACAATGAAAACAGGAAGCACTTTTACTTATCGGGAGTGCACTTTGCGGTTCACCTTGGTAATGTCAAGCACGACCGATTGAGAAGGCCTCGAAAAGCTGTGAAGAAATAGGCAGCAAGAAATAGGCAACCACTGATAAGCTTGGCGCGGTGTTTTTCCGGCGGAGAAATATAGTAACCAGTAGCACAGTTAATACAACCAATTTTTTTCAAGCCCTCTCCGCTGTCGTTTAGAAAGGTGTAAGAATGGTCCAAGACGGTCTGACGTATGTATTTATTTCGCTGTCCGATCCTTGAAAGACAAAAATGTGTGTGTACTAATGTCGTTTGTAACCACATATAAATCAAAGGTATAGTTGGAAAGACTAGCTAAAAAAAAAAATATATATATATATATATATATATATATATATTTATTGATTGACCTGCTCTGAAGCAATTTAAAAAATCGCTATATGTATCCACAAAAAATGTTAACTCTTTTACTAGAAACATCTAATTTAAGATGGATTATAAGAGCTGCGTATAAATACAGCGAATACTAGTTCTGGACTACGTGCAGAGCACAGATTTATGTAAAAGTATTTGCGAATCTTTTCTAGACTTGTAGGCCGATATATCAGTTTACTTGGTCCGTAATATCCGGCTGCAAGAAAGGACGCATGAGCGAGCAGCAGCTTGTCTGCATTCTAATAGATCCCTCACTAACGGTAGAAGGTTTGACTTTCCTAACGAAGTAGTCTTTTTTGATGAAGATGCTAATATTCTAAGATCTATTGAGCATTGCAGCAAGGCAAGCTTCCTTTGAACCCCGTAGACGAAAGCTACTATTTTGCTGTAGTAGACACGAACGTATGTACCGGCCCATGTGACTTCTGTTATTATATTAGACGTGCGATACACATAGCTAGATTTTCTGTATTTTTGGGTGACCTCTTTTTAACTTCATTTCTATGCGGTAACGTGTATCCTAACGTAAATCGCTTATAAGCATTAGCTGCAAAGCGATATAGTACAAATGGTCTGTTTAAAGGATAATTAAATCGCGTAGGACAAATGTTTCGAAATATGTCTCAACAAATCCTGCCGAAATGAGGTTAGTACGAAGAAGCAGAGCAAGGGACCTACGTGAGGTGTTCCGGGTAAGCGCTAATCCCTACTGTATCACTTCTATAGATCCATAACTTGCGAAATATTTATTCACGATTGTAACAATTGATGACGATGATAGTATTTGACCTACACAATGGAGACAAGGTAAGGCATTGCGATGTTACTAAAGCAAATACAATACTAGTATTGGACCGAGTAACGGAAAGAAAATCATTGTGGTGTAAACTCTTAGACGCTCTACGATTGGTAATATATACAATGAGGCCACCACCGACACAGGCTCTGATATTTGATGCTTTATGGCTCCACTCCCTCACGCTCTGGATTTAAGTTTTTTACATTGCTCGTGTCTCCTCTGTGAAAAGGGGAATACTTATAAAAACCAGAATTTCAATACCGAAAACGAATAAGTGCGAACCTAATGCTAATGGCAGTTGTCCAACTTTCTAGAACTCTCCAGAGTATTAGCTCCGGTATATGGGCACTAGAAGTGCCTAAACTATAGTTACAATATATCTAGTTCCGGAGCTCTACTAGCCCAAAGACATGTCACTGTTTCTAACTAAATCTAACAACGACGGAAGTAGTTCTTTTCGCTATTGGTCATATCGCTAGACGAGATAATTCGCCACGCTGCAGATAGTTTCATATTGTTGCTATTCAATCCACGACTTACGCAAGAAGCGAAGAAAGTCTGCAATTGACCCATGGTAAAAACGTATTAACCTGTAAAATGACACAGGCGAGAATACGCTTTTCACTTAAAAAGCCGCGTATCACCCTTCAGCCAGTTTATGTGTCATACGCTAATTTTCTCTCGGACTAGCTTCTTGCAACAAAATGCATAGGTTAAATATTTTAAGGAAAAAATAGTTTGCTGAGGCTAATTAGGCTTCGAAGTGAAACTGTCACGCAAGCTGAGCATGATTAGCTTCGTTTACATTCGTTAGTTATTTCTACGGCTTCCGGATTGCATGTATACGTAAGCACGTCTGTACATGGGAGGGACTTCCTGGAGATAGAATGAGTCGCGCCCACGCTTCATAAGCCGTTCGGACGCTGATGAAGTTTGACTGAACATAAGGGGTAGGCAAATCTAGTGGAAAGCGTCAAACGGTCGCAAAACAAGATGTTTTTTTACGAAGGAAAGGTCTAGACTTACTAATCAGACAATCCTCCATGTGCTAACTCATGTTCAGCTTAATCTTGCCCGTTGTCTATGCGCCTACTTTATGCACATGTATCGTTGTTTTCTTGTTTCGTAGCAGCTCATGGAATTAAACTCGGCTCCGAGTTTTTAAAGAAGTAAACTCGAAATGAAGCGGCGTTGTGATTAGGCTCGTTCCTTAGCAACGCGGTGCTGCCAAAAATTCAGCGTTCATTTCCTGTTAATGACGTAAAAAAGAATGGAGACTAGCATTAGAGGTTCCTTCTATATTAATAGAGCGGTGTAATTTTGTGGCCTGAGTATATGGCACAGAGTGGAAACCGGGAAAAAACAATTGTGAGCTGAGGTGCTGAAAATCAAAGAGGTTATAAAATAGAACTTAGCAAATATCCTCATAATACTTAAAACACTGCAATGGTTTTGTAGTCATAGCAATACGAAGGATGAACACACCTGTTAAAACAAGTTGTATTTACTGTATCCTTACCAGATGTACATAACATTGCATGTTGAATGTTTGCATTCGTCGCAAAAGGAAACGCTCACCTCCCAATGAAGGCCCAATTATACTGGTTGAAATAACGCCATTGTGTTTTTTGGTGCTTAATGGGCCTTGTTTCTTTTCACTGTTGTCTAGTTGAACCATTATCTAGACCTTCACACAACAGGATAACCAATAAATGCGTCGACTGAATGATTACTGCCGACGAAGGTCGCGTTGACTTTTGGTAATTAGACTTGTTCTGACCTTCGAACTGGACTTTAGCCTATAGATGTTAGAATAACGTGAAATGGAGCTCTAGTTTTGGATGAGAAAACGCTAATTAAAAGCAGAGCATAAACCAGCTTACGGAAGGCAAGTTGAGCAATTGACATGAACGTGGTAAAACCCAGAAATTGAAGCACTATGATTAGCTTAGAAATAGGAACGTTCTAGGAACGTTCATGTTGATAATGGCAGTATATAAGTTGAACATATGACTAGATCATCATGAGAGTTTTGCTTCTAGTCAGCATTTCGAAGGAGTGGTGTCCGCTGTTGGATAAAGTCTAGAATACGGCTTCTCGAACGTTTCGTTATGAAAAGTCATGAAATAATATTTGTCCTTGTAACGTCCGGTCATAGATAAGAATTACGGCTTTAATGGACACCTCTGTAAGAGCACCTAATTGGTCTAAGCCTCTTAGCTCAGTAATGGCGCCTGTTATTAATTCCGTTATGTTTGATTCTGTTATTATTTCCGTTGATTGCGTTATTTTTTATCAAGACTAGCAAAGGCTTATTAATATGTTGGGTGATTACATTGCAATCGTGTCAAAACCGAGAGGACCTATCAATGGTGATTTGCCAATGGCGGTGTTTAAGATGTCTAGCAATGAGTCGACTGAGTTGCTTTGGTTAGCCGTATAAAACACTTTTCTCACATAGGAGTGCACAATTTTTTTACCATCAGGAGCTTAGGTAGGTTTTTCTAATCAAATTTAAGCTTGCAATTATTAGGTTAACGCGGTGTAAGCCATGAGCAGGTGTGTTTCTTTCTTTTGTAGGTAATTGTTTTTTCATTTCTTAGTGAGAAAATAAAACGTAAAATGCCTAAATTGTTAATTTAAGGATATAACCTGATTCGGTGATCGAATTAAATAAAACTTGAGCACAAACAAACAAAACGTTGAGTCCTCTTCAACATATCTTGACAAACTAGCCTGTTACCTCACTTTTAATGTTAATTCATCGCGTATTTTAGATCTGGTAAGTAAAAATGGAGACATAATCTGCCTGACGAGTCGGCAACAGGTACTCCTGATCCAAATGCCCAATTATTTTAGCCACTATCAAATCTCAAGCGTTGCGAATTTGTTTAAGCAACCACTACCTGGATGCCACCGCCATTGCCGCGATAACACTGATGTTCGCAATACCGAGACAAGTATTGGTTTAAACAAGGTTTACGACCCATCAGTGTTTCGTAACATACACGGAATATCGATGCTGCGCACACACCCTCGCCCAGATCGAAGCATAGTGTCAAACTTGTCATATGTGAATATACAAAGTGTGTCATACTTTAGCGAATATGATTCTCTAAATGATTATGATGAAAGTACGTGCCTCCCAAAGATGCTTTGAGAGCAAAGTCCGAAAAATGGGCCTGGATTACACATTCATCTTTGGGTGTCGCTATTCCGTGCCACGGTCTTCAGCGTAATCTATCAATATCCGCTAGCATGTAGTCTCTGACTTGCTTTCTCGGCCATCAATCCTCGAGCGATAGATAGTCGAATACCTGCAGCGATTTCTGTCGGTCTTATGCATGGTCTCCTGGTTTGCTCCGTTTCTTCATAAGTTTTTCATATCCATGCATGGCTGCTCATGGAGCGCAATCATATCAATATCATGTTTATCTCCCACTTTAGCATTGCACCTCAGCCGCCGAAGTTTCTCCACTTTTGTAGCAAGCTCGTTGATATCACGAGCAGAAAATGAGCTGTATCAGCGGCGGTCCGATCTCGGGCGTGCCATAGGTACGTCAGGAGAAACCGAGGCGGAAATCAGACAACAGTTTGACGCTGTAACACAATGAGCAGAATACCAAAACATGAGCGGCACATAAAGGGCAAAGATTGCTGGAGCCTAAGTTCGGAGTTAATCGCCACAGGTGGCGGAATGCTGCATCTTGTCCTAATACAATGACGACACGGGATTTTAAATATACATTAGTTGCAGATGAGAAACAAATCTGGTTCACTCGTGTGTGAGACAGGACGCATGCTCCCTTCGTGTATTTTGATGCCGTTTTTTCTGGCAGGAGAAAAGGAGAGACAATGTGAGAGACACAATTGCTCAGCGCCTAAATGCAGCGATTGACTAAAATATCACGACTATTAGTAACGGTCTGACAGGACACATACGTATGTAAACCCTATTGGGAACAATGTAAGGTTTGCTGCAGTCCAGCCTTGGCGAAAACCGACTTTCTAATAGTTTACGGTCTGCGTCAAAAACAAGTGGATGTGTGTGACGTCCAGGGAAACGAAACAGGTTGATAAGACAAGGCATCTGAAGCAATGAAAGTGAAACGCAACGACACCAATTTGCGAACAAACTACCAAATTGCAAAGCGGCAAATTGCGATTCGTAATAACAATGGCAATTTTCCATCTGAGTTTCTTGTTTTTCACAATTAATGGAACTCTTGGCAGTATATATTAGAAAACGCTGATCTCAATTAATTAGCTAGTTTGAAAAGCTCAAATAGTTTACATACCAAAACAGGGATTCATGGAATAGCTTCTCGATAAGGATACCTTAATTTCAATACGATAAGATGATTGTAGTTTTTTGGTGGCCGAACACAAGCCTAATTTGCGTTTTTAGTTGGTTGCTATGATATATAATTCTTATAGAGTAATAAAATGACTCAGTTTAATGACAATTTGTTTAAAGCAATTATAACGTCTTTTACAAGGCAATTGATTTAAATATAAATATGCTTTTGATAAATAATTTCATGCGCAAACTGGTCTTCTTCTTCAAATTGATCTCATCGCACGGAGATATACTAAACGATATGTTAATTTCATTGACTAACTTTATCAGCATAAGTTCAAAGGAACGCAGTCTATTTGCTAGTTTAAGTAAATAGGAATGAAGCACGCCAATAATACTTGCCATATTTATACTTGTCCTTACATCTTAAAATATAAAAATGATCTTCTATTGTTATTCCCATTTTTCGTCTACACGGTTTTATATTTTTAAAAGATAGTATGACGTTTTATGTGAAAATTCAGCGGCAGGCCCTCAGGCCGATTCAGTAAGGAACTGTAAATTTTTGTATATTTTACGTGAGTCTACAGACCTGAGCCATAAAAGAAATTGTACAATATTTCGAATCGACAGATGTGTTACACTAGTTTTAGACGAATTTGTAAAAAAATCATATTCGCTCAAATTGATTTATAAAGAAGCCTTCTTTCATAAAATCCAAGTTTGAGAAAAATTGGAATGCGCGAATAAGTGAGAAAATTGTTGTCTTTTTCGTTTACTGATTTCGGAATTTTTTCCAGCTGTTCACTAAGGGCTAAAGCTTTTTGCACGTGAGCAACTGTCATCAAGCGTAATATCCATCTATAGGATACACGTAGGTAACAAATTGGCTAACAAAATATCTTTCGACTGTGCGATACCAGAGCGCGTTTAACCCCGAGTCAACTGCTTACTGGCATACTTCCCTTTAGATAAAAACGGTTCTCGTGGTTCATATATCTCCCGGAATTTTTATCAAGCACTGGTGTAGTTAGTTTTGCGTTTCAGGACGTCACTATTTCCACCAGTCACGTAACTTACTCTTCATTAACAATCTTAACCTTATCGGTTTGATCTTACCTCAACGTTTTGGTTGATCTTTGTAGTGCCCTGCAGTTAAATCTCATGTACGCAACTAATAGCATGACGATCAAAACGTGTCAACTTTCAACCAGCCAGCCCTAAGGAGCACATCTGGCCTCGACGCAGCGACTCGCGGTCATGACTGCGGCTCTCAATTGTCCTCCGCACGCAGCAGAAAACGGAGAAGAAAAGCTTATGGACACAATGACTCGTCCGGTGAGGATTGTGCGGGTAACACCAGTCGGCTTGCCACCGCCCGCTGTTCCTGCGTGAGCCTTCGTGACGCGTTCTCCGCTCCCTCTTGTCGAGCAAAGTCTTCCGATAAATTTTCACGTTTCTATCATTTGACGCCTGATGTGCTCGCCTTCCTGGTTCTCATAGCTTCTCTGTTCTTCTCGTCGCACTCGAGGACGTTTCGACCGCTCCGGCGTAAGCTTCTGAATTTCAAAATGGGCTGTTGGGCTGACGTTTGCTACTGAAACTCATTCAGGACGCGCGACGGGATCGTTTGAGGTCGGCGAAACTGCAAAGAGTACGTAACACTCGAGGGAATCAAATTATTATAATTCGCGCAGACATTCACCTTGACATGACGCGCAAGGCCAGTTTCACTGAGCAAGTCTCACGGAGAAAACGTATCGGACTAGTCGAAGCAACACGATACAGGAAGATAGCTTTTCTCATAACCCTTTGGTACTGTTCGGAGACGAAGGTCATCATAAAGACTCGATGATTTTCTATTTATGAATTGCGCAAAAGTTACGGAGGGCATAACCATGGAGGTTAGCCAACAAAGAGAACATTTTGGTTCGATTCATCGATTGATCTATCGATTGATGACTACCATAGTAATATATGTATTGGTGCCATTATTCTGATAAAATGACAGAGTATGTTAAATTAAATTAAAGTCTCTAGGACCTAATATTTTTCAGGCATTGTTTACTTCGACAACTGTGTGCCGAGCTTTGATTTTGCTTTGTTCCCAACTCTAGCACCTTTGTATACTTCTACCTATGATAAGTGACACCGGAAGCTATTTTGGCAGGCAATCGCACAGGTGAGTGGGATGAGTAACTTGGATGGCTCATGAAGCCATGCTTTGTTAGTGTGCCTTCTCTGGGGCGTAATTACTTGCAGCAACGTCAGGCAAGAGGTTCTGTCCATGAGGTGGGGTGCTGGGAAGACTTATTTCGCTGTGCAGCGCGATGATAGAGGAACCCCCTTTTTTCGTTGGCCAGCCTCCCCCTCGGTATTAGCAAATGTTCTCGGTGTGCCCATGGTGAGCTGATGAGCACAACACATTGCCGGCTGTCTCCTGGTAGCCCATGGCTCAAATGTGGCCCGGCCATGTGATGTGACATCAAGGGTGGAAACGGTAGTAGAGGCATAGCTAAGTATCATAGGAGCGCGAGACTAGCACAGTTCTGCCGAACTAGTTGAGTACGCCGGTCACAGACATCGACATGATTCCAGATTGTAGGTCGAGCAAATCATCCGAACCTACTAGTGCTACCCTGTTAGATTGGGAGGCAAAAATCATTAAGTTCATTCGCTAATGCCAGCGTTGTTAGAGAAAACACATACAAAGTAACCCTGGGGCGGGGCTCTAAGCTCAGACAAATTTATGATGCCTTACGTTTCATATAACGGCAGTCTAGCTCTCGGATCATCTCTTTTTTGCCTAGAAAAGTATAGAATAGAGCTTGAGGATATCGTTAAGTTCGATTTTAATGTTCGATAAATGTACCATTTGAATTTTAAAGACACTACTCTATTTAAACTCGGTACACTTCAAACAAAGTAAAACCAAGCTCTGCTATTCAATTCGAGAAATTCCGAATTTGCGATCATTTACTGAAACTCTAGTTCAAAGGTCAAACACACCCAGAAACCTCAACCTGCATGTTCTTAGTAAAAATCAAGCTAGTAAAGCTACGTGGAATAATTAGCAAACACTTTAAATTCGATCTAACGATGCAAATTCTTGAGCATGCCCCAAAACTTCCTATAAAATTTGCTTTGATTGGAATAGACCTTGGATTCAACAGTGCTATTAGCTCTATCTAGTCCTACGTTATACAGGCATTTGCGTTTGGTATTGAACCGGATACAATAAGCAAACGAAGCTAATACAATGTTAGTTTACCGATGCGACCCTATCAAGATTATGGCATTCTCGATTGTTTATTTTAAATGTCTTTTCTATTTCCGCCGCACTACACTTTAATAGTAATTAAAGAGCATGCATAGTGTTTCAAACATTTTCAACTGGTGCAAATACATATGGTTTGGCGTCCATTATAATCCTTAGACTTAGAAAAGGGTGTCGATCCTAAACTCTAGATTGCATAATCCGTGCTAAGTGTAAAATTAGTGTTTGATACACAAACTTGTCGTAGTGACATGCAAGTAGTATGACAATCCTACTTCGCACGGATACCACAACTGCGATAAAGAACTCGCTGCAACTGTTTCTCAAAAGGTCCAAATTTTCTAGTAGCTTGGTCTTTCAACCAGAAAACCTGCGATTTGAACAAAAGAATCAGCCGGGGTGCTCTATGACCACTATGCCCTGTCTGCGGATGTCCTCCGTTATTTTGCTTTATTTGTCATCATTGTTCTCTCCATGGGAAGCCCTGCCGAAGGAGCACCTGTTTCGCAAAGTCGCCGATAGGGAAGACAGGAACCGTGCAGACCTTAGCAGCTATCGGAGAGTCCCCCCTGAAAAGAATGAGGCAAATGGATTTGTGATTCAGTTATTTGTGGAGCGAATAAAAAGAAGCTTTGGATCGGCCAAAGTACTGTCATATACGTACACATCTCGATTAAAAAATATATAGTCGGTCAGAAAATTTTCTGCCTACTTGTTTGTTGCTTTTCGCTTGAAAAAAGTAACAAACAAGTAAAGAGCTTGAAAAAGCATGTGGGGCGACTAGCCACGGCGCGAAAACCGCTGTAGAGCTAGCCGCCACTTTCTAATAGGCGTACGCGGCTAACTGAAACATGCTAAATCAAGTGACTAAATGGACAAAATGAATTATTAGAAATACGACACAACAGAGAAAATTGTTGTTGATACTGACTACTATACCTAGATCGGAATATATAAGCGCACTGTGTCTTGCAAATAGGAAGTCCTACGATTGGAAATCGTACCTTATGACGAGCAATGTCACTTATTAATTTTAGAGTGCTACGGCTCATGACCACAGTGATTGATGATCACATATGCCATAACGCCAGACCATATTATTAGAATCATCAAGACAACGAGCGATCTTTTAAACATTTCTATACCTGAACAAATAGGGTTTTTACTCCGTAATTAAGAAAATATCAGTGGATAAAAGTAGTCTTGTAGGTTGAAGATGCTCTTCAACTATAACGAATGGGTGCGGAGGCTTTTCTTAAATATGAGGATTGCACTTTTGAAAACAACAATCTGTTGACCAAGTGAGATTGGTGCACTAGTAAGATTTAGCGTTGCGTTTTTGCATGCATTTATATATGCCTTTCTACAGTGAGAATTACCCCTGACAAAAGGTCAGACGAACGACACCTAACAGGGTAACCGTTTCTTGATTGTCATGCTAATCGTTAGACGGAAGCAACACGCTATTTTGGACCCTGGCCGTCATGATACGTATACCGTAGAACCATAGACCATACGGATCCGGTCGATCCGGGAATGCTGCTGCTTGTTGAAATGTTAACCTTCCCTTCCAACACAAGTGTCGACTGCGGTGTCTTCCGTACCAAGCGTCTGCCACGAAGCAGACGAAGGCGTAGAGGGTGGAAGACTGCCCCACTCGTACTGAAGAACTGCCGTCCTTGCTTTGCCCTTCTTCCTGCTTTTGCTTTTGTTCCCCCGTTTAGAATAGAACTGCATAACCTGTTAACGTTCACGCAAATGCTTAACACGAGATGCGCTCGCTTGATGGGCCGGAAGGGTCGGCACTAACGGGCCAAGGCCGTGAGAGCAAGAGAAATATGAAGGGAGAAACCAGCAAGACGGTGGGTGAGCAGGTCCAGCTCAGGAAGGAAGGTTTAAACCTGAAAGTCGATTACGTGCCTCAATAACTCCACCGCCAACTCCACCATCGTTTGCCGCTCTTTTGCGGCCTGAACCAAAGAAGAGGTCGCCTTACCTTAGCAATGGAAGAGTGGCGGGCCTGTGTTTGCACAAACTTCTACGGCTGCGACTAAGCGCGGCACGGCGCTGTGCTTTCAATAAGGTGCTAGAGTGAACGTAGAGACGATAAATCGTCGGTGATGCGGCAACGAAGTGCCGAATGCTCTCACGATGCAAACATTGTGACATGGTACGTCATCATAGACGCTCTCCACGTGCGCTTTACTATACTGAGACTGGCCGCCCTTTTAAGTCACCTTTCTCAGCTACGGTGGAATACGTTGGTAGCGATGAGAGTGAGCACAAGCCATACCCACAACCAGCGTAGGCGGTGAAAGTCTGGAATGGGTAATCTTCACATTAGTGTTGAAGCTATTTCGAATACAGAGTAACGGTAAGGAATTAGCGCCTGCTGTGAAACGAATAAGGGAGGATAGCGAGTTTCTTAAATTAAGGGAAGTCAGACGGAGTGCGACATGCAAAGGAGGCGTAGGTTCTTGTTTAAAAACATTCAAAATTATAACCATTGAAATTTGCCTTATTGTCGGCAAAATGAACAGAATGGATACGCGCTGGGTGCGTCTTGTCTGCGAAAAGGCTTGTGTACTCGTGCATGGAGTCTGTACATATCAACGTTTAGGTAATGGAAGACAGTAACGGATTTTCCATCCTTTCACCTCAAAATGTGTCGAAAGATTAGCCCTTGCAATGCAATACTTCTCCGTTCCTTTTTATCAAATCGGTGAGCATGTATTTTCTTAATGGCTTATGCTCGCAGCACTTCCTTCTCTTGTGCTGCCGATTACTCCAGTGTAAAAGAAATAAAATAAAAATTGAGTGCACGGTTCTACCCTTTTCATTCTTGAATTTCAAGGCAGGAGGAGGGTTACTATTAGCGCTATAAATTTACGCCCAGAATAAGCCTGAAAAAATTAGTCTTAATACTACACGCAGACATTAGCCGTTATAGTTCACAAAGCAGTGTTTTTTATGATGCCCACGAACGAGTGTAGCTACTATGCCAATCCCTTGCCCACAAAATTATTTTAGACGCGCCACCAGAGAAGATAGGCAACGCCGCCCTGGAGATTTTTATGTGGATGTATTAGCCAGACAAGCGTTAGCTAAAGGACACTCTGCCGGCGTTAAGTGCCGAAAGAAAGGAAGAGTTATGGTAGTGGAAAGATCTCTGAAATTACAGGACCGAGGTCGAATTAATAAGACAGCCAACTTGGCGTACCTTTCAAGTTGTAAACTGAAAAAATTTGAAGCAATTTTACAATATAGATGCGACACTTTGGGCTTAGCTGGCTTAACGATAATAGAGGAGAATTGATACACGTGTGATATGTATGCAAGACTGGGTATTTGTCCTTGATTGGGCTGTTGATTTATCTTTCATCCATTCCAAAGGTCACTGAATTTTTCAAAGAAGTCAGCTTTTATTAGTGACTTGTTGTCCTATGAAAATCGAGGTGGTCAATTAGATCTATTAAATCGATTCGACGTAGGACAATAGGAGGATGTTTGTTAATACTTTTGTTGGAACGCTTTAGTGCTGCCATAAGCGTCTAGGTAAAAGAGTCAGTTTTGCTAGCAGTATTTTATTTCTCGGACAGTAAGCGGTGTTGCTGTCAAGTTAGTCAAAAGATGAACATTCTCGTGGTGCGTAGAACTGTTTGGCCATTACCGAATAACGCTTGTTTGCAGTCTTATTATGGCTTCTATAAATTTTTTTACTTTACGGCTCAATCGGTACTATGAAATTCATAGGAATTTGTCTATGAAGATTACTGCTGCCGGTCAACGTTCGTCATGAGTATGTAGAAGTATATCTGCAGTACTCTTACGAGAATGTGGCGCGCTGTTTCCGTGCCGGATTAGTTTGCTTCTTGCCGAGTAACTGTGATGATAATGTTTGGCGAATATCACAGCACATTTACCCTAACAAATACTTTTTCAGAATTTCGAGCTTAAGTAAAGCTGTATATAATTTGCTTGAAAAATGGTTTCCTTTTGAGTTGCACCTATTTTGTTTCCAAGCCGATTTTTAGTTAGTCGTTGTAATATCGGTTGATAGCCGCCGCACCGCGTCTCTGGTCATCTTTATTTTAGTTCCTTTCTTTGCATCTACAGGGGTTTGTCGAGGCTCGTCTACAATCCGCAACGCAATCCGCGGTCGCGGGGTCAACGAACGCAACATGAGACGTATAAACGGTCAGCTTTTTTATACACTGAAGCCTCTTAGCTTGAAAGGTCGATAACCTTTGCATGAACGGTTATCAATGACAACTGTCTAAACAGTCAAGCATAGCACCCTCTTAAGTGACAGATCGAGCAAAGCCGTTAAATTTTACGATTGTCAATCCTAGGCATAGCTAAGTGTTAGATAATAGCTTAGTGGATCCATCTCCATTGCGCATGTACGTTTTCAGTCACACAAGCAGCCGACGATTGCTTTAGACCTTATGCGGCCTACTAACTAACATTACTTTTGCTAGCTAGCAAAGGATATATGTTTAGTTCCATCCATCTAAACACGCCGATATCTCCGATAGAATACATGCGCTACAGGTTCCTAATTCGTCTGTTCCTGTATACGTGTCAAAAAATGAAGCGTACTTGAGAGCCGGTCTAAGCCGTTTACCTTCCCTGCCTTAGATGCGCCTACAACTATCATTTCTGCAAAACTCTACGTCTTCAAATCCTACACACTACGAGTACTCTACATGAGTGTGCCCACGCACGGAGACACCAATGAATACCCGCACTCAGAATGTAAACCTTAGCGCTACGGCTCGCGACTTCAGCGGCTTGTAGGCTCGGCGTCCTGCTTACTAACTTTTCCCAAAGAGCCTTCGTTCCCATCGTAATTCGCTCCACTCTCTTTACGCCCATTCGGCACGAGAATCCGCACGCCCTACACAGATCTGCCAACACAGAAAGCGATGCTCTTTCAAGATATACCATCTCCCTACTGCAATGGATCACCATTATGCGAGTTCCGGACCACGAGATTCGACTCGTTTCGAGAGGCTTTTGCCAATACATATCACCGCCCTTCTCTTCGCATCTTTCTACGTGATGGATAGTTTCTGCACTCTATATGGCCGCCAGGCAACGGGTGGCGCGGTCAATCCCCAGATCATTTCAACTCCATCCTTCTGCCATCTCCTCTACCCGTGTCTGCGCTAGCTCTCAGGTCGGCTCGCTCGCCGATCCCAGCTGAACGACCTGTCTCAGACTCAGACATAGTAGCAAACGCGAGGGGAATACATTCCAATGTGTTTTGTGTTCATGCACAAAGATGAGAGCTAGGGCTTTCAACGCCAGGCATTCTACTCGACCTTAACTTCTCAAGAGAGGCGCTACAGCATTTTAGTCGATAATGTCGACAGAATGCAATGTGCTGCAGGTGGTTGAAACCGGGGAGAAAACAAAGATGCCTCTAGCATAGCATCAAATCCACTGACAGCAACTTGCTACTATACCTGCGTGTTTGTGCGCGTTGGTGAGCTTTTACTACAATATGCATCTCTTCTATCGCTCTATCAATATAAATTCATTCGGATGATCCCCATTCTCGATTACGTGCCAGTTTCTGCTAGTAGTTTTTTTTACTGTATTTATCCGATATTCCGTGCTAGTAGTGAAGGTGGCCGTAATGGTGATGGCGAAATCGAGAATCTAATTATTAGTTAACTAAGGGACTGGCCCTTTACAAGACAACACACGTAAATAAGAATATATGAGGACACAAATACATCTGGGTCTAAGGAATTCTGATCATGTAGGATCCGTAAGGAAGCTCGAAAATAATATCAGTACTAATTTTACAATCGCCCCTTGAGCAAAAAGAAACACTAAAGAAAACAGAGCTTTAACGGATATTTAGAGAGCTGCTTAATCGGAATCCACTGCCTGCATGGCCAGGCTCTTTACGCTATCGAATTTTTTATAAATCGCGAAAAGTACATTAACTTTCCCGCTTTGTACTCTAATCGTGTACATCTCCATAGTCATGGAGCTTTCAGCATAACGTCAAAAAAGCTCTAAGGAAACTATGCAACCAGTTAGTTGCATGATCTGGTAAAATATAAGAAATGTCAAAATGTGTAGTATACACTTTCAGAATTTAAATCGTATATGAATGAGTGAGATTATTAAGATTACAAGTGAGATTATCGTGAATAACTCAATTGTAGAGCAAAGTATTAAGGAAATACAAGTTGTGTCGACACAAATCGCTCATCAGCATATTATCAGCGTTTGTGCCAAAGAGTCTTTTCTAAAATATGCTATCGTCTCATGCTGTGTTTCTCCCTTAGTCCACAACTGGCAATGTCTACCTGCCGCGTGCCAGTACAACGACGGAAAGTTACACGTAATTTGACGTAAGGATTCGTTTCGCTTTCTCGAAGAGCAGGCAACCACAAAAATAGACTTTTATTTCGGATACGTTTTCCTTCTCTACTTTGTTTCGAAAATATCCGTTCGCATTCTGTAGAACAGGCGTATTCTGTCCAAGGTAATGGAGTAAGTGAGAGGCAATACATCCCTTAAGTCCTGGTTTGCGGAAAAGAAAGGCAACTGAGAGAAGCCGTGGTGAGCAACTGATTGGACGACTGAATAAGTCAGAAAGGGAAATCAGGAAGGTCTCCTGCCCAAACAGGGTCCTTTGCGAATAAAGGGAGCAGCCACGTTTTGTTCTGCATAAGGACAAAGAACAAAGTGCACCCATCGGGTTCATCGAATCCGATGTGACTGGTATGGCCTTTCCAGTAAAACCCATCTCTTACCCTTACGACTGCAAGCTATTCGACGCTATCTGGCAACGCGGGGGTCGGCCGGTCTGCGAAGCAGCCCTAACAGCTTAGTCTCATGCAATGAGAATGTTTTTTTGCCAGGAGGGACCGCGGTCCTGCGACCACGCGACAACGGTGATTTTGTACCTATATATATATATATATATATGTATATATATGTATATATATATACGTATATATGTATATATATGTATATATATATATATATATAT
>MNPL01002189.1:0-11873 GCA_002081605.1 Tropilaelaps mercedesae
TATATATATATATATATATATGTGTGTGTGCGTGTGTGTGTGTGTGAATGACCAGACCTCGACGATCCAGTGAGGCTGTGGTTAGTGTACGATATAGTCCAGGGCGTAAGTTTATGGCTGTGTGCGCTGCCTGCGGCCGTCAGAGCAGATCACGCACGCTCTGCGGAATCGTTGAATCCCGGGGGTTGCGTGCTCGCCGACGAGTTTCCCAAGCACCTATCGCCCGTCTCAATGCAGCGGCTCAATACCCCTCACTCTCTGGTACCTCGTTCACTGGCGGTCTGTGAAAACACGCCAGCAAGTGACTAAATGTTGGTGATTAGTTACCGCATGACTGCGAAAATCACAACAATAACATAATCACAGAACAAAAATACATAAAAGAAAATTCTCCCAAACTCTATCCCCAAACGATACACGCAATACAGTTGCATTGAGCCGGGGCTAGCGGGCTAAATGAATACGACTACGTACGAGGTGTCGCATCGTAGCGGCGTATATGTGCACGACACTCGGCCGAGGTCGTCGAGGTAGAAGCTCGCGGGCGCTGAGGCCGGCGGACCTCAGACAGGTGGCAATATGCGAAGTTGTGAGTTTGGCGGGTAACCACGAGATATTGCCGGGAGTCGGAATATGGGCGGCAGGCTGCGACAGGACCTGCCCCCCTCCGCGGAGCCAGTGCCAACTGTACATAGAAATACGAAGAGCGACACGGATCGTGCGGTGTCGACACGACTGAGTCGCGCAACGGGGGCATGCACGCGGTCGGCAGGAGGCTAAGTCGTCTGGCGGGGGCAACCTCGCCCCGTCGAGTGCCAGGAGCTCGCCACGCAACGCACGAACTCCCGGAACGCGTGACCAGGCCACTGGACGCACACCGTGCAAAACCCTACCACTGTACAACTGTACTACTGTGCATATATATATATCATATATGTGTATGCCGAATACGTAGGGCCTTCGATGGATTATGGGAAAGGGCTAGCGGGAGTGGGTTAACGCGACCGACTAACTTTCGGCCGATGTCGCACACGAGGCTTTCCATGACAGAGGTGGAGCCAGCAAGGTGGAGCATCGGCACATAAAGCACTCACTACGGGTATTTACACAGTTTGATGACTATGATTATGCTGATGATGAGAAGAATAATAATTATAATAACGGTAATAATAATAATATTAATAATAATAATAAAAAATAATGAAGGTAATGATGATGATGAAGGATGATATAATGACGATGATAAAGCTTATACGATATATGGACAAGACAAATGAAAAGTATATGATGAGAATGCGGTTCAGGAGATTAGAAGCGATGATGTAGCCGATAATGACGAATATATGATCAAGGATCAATCAACAATAAACGACGTCGATCATCGGCCAGCTAGCGAAGGTGAATGCACCGCTCGCTGGGGCCGTATTATAGCGTTGCACCCAATACATAGCTCTGAATGACGCGCGAATTGAATGCAGGAAGAAAGCGAGAAAGCGAGGAAATAGGTTGAAACTGGAGTCTGAGAGAACAGAGTATCGAGCAAGAGCATACCGTCTTCGGCCAGAGACGAAGATGATAAGGATATTACGATAATAATCGATGAGACAAAACGAATAATGCAATATATTATACACGAAAGGCAACCACCCACAAAGGCACCACACATCATGATGATTAATGACACACCCAACAAAACCATATACATTAGTAAAAAAAATAGTAACCAACTAGCAGACGACGCGAGGGGTACACTAATTCTGTCAACAAGCGAGGAGACGACGTAAGGCCGATACGGAATCTGTAAACAAACAAGCAGAAGAAACGGTAACGATCTTTCACCCGCAAGATCGATCACAGCGGGCGCAACCTCTCAACGTCGGCGACAGCAGCAACGATAACGAAGATTATAACGGAAATACAGATGTGAGTGCATTGTGAGTGGAGAGGGACGCTAAAACCGACGGGTTTAATCTCTGTGAATTTTGATGTTTCTTTCTCGTAACATGGGCGCCGCCGGGAGACCAACGGCGGGCGATGGTCAGCCTTTCCTGGCTAGTCCGTGAGGAAACAGAGCGATGGAAAACGTATCTGGGCGAATTATTCGAACAGTAACAGCCTCCCCGCCCACATCACACCCCACTATCTACGATAGGCTAGCCTCTCCACCAGAGGCCGACACCGCTATCGGATCAAAAGATCGCGAAAGATCAACAAAACGACAGCAAACAAGACTATAAAAACATTGATATCAGACGACCTCATTTTGGGAATATTATCGATTGCATTGTTGGGTTAAGCAAATATGACTGACGCGATAAAAGGCTCGGCGTACTCGTCCCGAAACGAACTGCAGACAAATGTAAATAATTTCTCCAGACAATAAAAAATATGTAAGATCAGGATTGCGGGAAGAGCCAAATCTAGAGCAATAGGCACCTTTTGCATCTTCAAGAGAGTTGTCCCGCATGGGCGGGAGCGCATACGGTACTACTGAATAGCAGAAACATTAGGACAGCAATGTAATTCCAACGGCGCGGTGATGGCGATTACGTTTAATGCGCCCACCCCTATCGTAATTAAATTAATTGTAAATGGTTATCTTGAAATACGAAATTGCAGGGGATAATAAACCGACGCAGTAGGGAATCAAGGTTCGTAAAATCGACATCGGCGACGAATTACGAAACCTTGTTTTAAGTTTTGGCGAGGGAACCGGCTGCAAAATCAAAAACTGACTGAAATGCCTCGCTGGTGCCGTGCGTGCACGAGGGAGGCCCTGTACGGAGCTCTGTACGAGTGATTATTATATTTATAATATAATGTAATGCAAATGAATAAAGTAGTAACATTAAATACCCGTGTTGTTAATTTAGGATGTGCCGAAGTACGCTCCAAGGGTCGCCCAAGCTTAATATACTGACAGGGTAAAATTCCGTGGTAAAAAGGAATTTAATGTTAATATTATTGTTACCATCATTATTATTTATCATCAGTACTTTTCTTTGAAAGCATGTACAAGGTTATCCAACAAAGCTCTACAGATTGAATACATTCTTAAAAACCTGTAGTCTTAGAATTCTTCCGATCTTGTAATTCAGATTATCTTACTGGATCTTTTTTGCTATAAAACGCCTTGAACCTTAAAACTTTCGACGAGATTTTTAGACCATTTTATTGCTATAGTAACACAAATTTTTAAATGAAACACATTTCAGTGCAGGTGAGATAATGTATTTGTTCTGTGTGAGTTTTAAAGTAACATTGAAGTAACTAACAATGTTCGCAAACACTTCAGTCAAAACGACGCTGTTGGACTTACCCGTATAAATCCAGACAAACTTGAAGTAATTTTATTTTTGTATCGAATTACTGAAATGGTTATGAGTGCTGCTTACGTTTAAGACGCTTTCGCCTCAAGGAAACACGCAAACGCCAGGTTTACAAAAAAGAATAAAAAATCTGGGTTTCAAAGGTTTTTTGGATCACTCTGAGTGCGCAGAACCAACTTCACGTCCTCCTTTCGGCCTTAACGATTTAATTTGATCTGCCTAACAAAGTTTGAGTAGAATCATGTAACACAAAGTTTCTATTTCGAAAAGTGGATGCTGGATTGAAATTATTTGTGTTAGTTATTACAAGGAAAAAAGTGAAAAATGTGGACCACATTACCTGACGAAATTTAAAAATAACTTAGTGTGCGCAAACCGTATTGCACTATCCTTTTTGGTTCTAATTTTTGAGTTTATCCCATTTAATTCGAAGTGTGCGTAGAAATTATGTATTATGAGATTTCCCACTCAAAGAGCAATTATCAAGTGAAGAATATTCGTATTAGTCATTACGAGGTACTACATGGGTTATAAGATCCAAATAAAAATGGACTGTACGTAATCAATAATTTTTGTAGTATAAAACTAATCTATCAGGGTCTTTTATAAGTAGCACAGAAAAAAAAATTAAAGTATATACTTGTATATATATATTTTTTTAACATTTTTACGGTTCATGTACTTATAACTTTTTCCTTCGCATCCATATCTCCAACCGACAATCTCCATTCTCTATTTGTTTCACTTCAACTTAACACACACCAAAGCGACCTAGAAAACTATACTGTTTATTAATGAGCGTTAGCTTCGACCCTCCTTCATCGCCTCCGGCGTCAACGCTTGATTTTTTATATCTCAAATAACTTTGATATATTTACATCCAATGTTCGCGAGCGTACCTGCCGGGTAGCGGTCAGCTCGTCGCCAGCCGCCTTCACTTTTGCTTCGCGCCACGCGTAGGATATCGTCCAGCAACGCGACCGCATCGCGCAAGTACTTCACGAATAGCTTGCCCTCGGTTTTGTTCGTTGTAACTTCGGCATCTATCATTAGCTCGTGCCGGTTGCCGTAGTTATTGTCGTTATAGTGTAAGGTGCATGATACTGTACTTTCAGAACATGTGTTGTTGCTTTGTGAGAGCGTATGTTTATCCCTGTATTGATACCAACCATCGCGCCTCAACTCTTACCTTATCTATTTGGCCTGCATTTGTTTGATGCTTGTGCATTTTGATGGCTGGACCTTCGGCCACACTTTTATTCTTTGTTTGTATGGGATGAGATAACCGGTACTTGCGGACTCTCAACAGAATAAGCTTTTATATATATTTTGTTATATATTATAATTCAATAAGCGTTTCGTGTTATATTAGCTCTATCACTTAGTCACTAAGTCTTGTCTCTTTCACATTGCTATTGGCTCACGCGTTTTCACAAGCTCGACCAAACGTTATTAAGCATGTCTTTGGGCATCACACAGCAGTTATTCAGTCGCAAATATGCACAATTTTGATCCACCCATATTTCAGCATATCACGCTTCGCTGTAATACTGTTTCACGGTTATTTATTTCCGAATTGTTTCTTCAGTAGAATACACTTTTTTGCAGTTTATCTTTGCATAACACAGTACTGAAAAGAAACCAGAGAACGGAAGTCGAAACAACCGAAATAAATTTTTTCTATGGAGTACTTATTGTTTTAGAGGGACGAATAAACGTTTTCTTCTCATTACTTCACAATGAATTTTCACATAATTGATAGCGCTAAAATTAACCGTTACCACAAGAACGAAGTTATCATGTAGTAATTCGGATCTACAAGCACTGGCCGTAATGACACATGGCGACACTAATGTAATGACCTTTATAAGACTTTTATAATGGGAATATAATAATAACAATATTAAGAGTAACATTTATAGTTATAAAGTTGAATACTTTTCTCGAAAAACAAATATTGCCAAACCAGAGTGTGCTATGACGCCCTCAACTGTCCACAGAAAGTTACGTTAAACTAGAGATATTTTCGTTAAATCTATATGTATTTATATATATTTATCGAGTAATTGCTTAATATGTGTATAATTCACGGAATTAAGCATAGTTTTGGCACGGATGTGACTAGCATATATATATTTATATAATGTATTACTGATCATATGTATACGCTTATAAAGACACTATGCATAAACAATACAATGCATAATGATTTCGTCATACTACGAACGGTGATAGGATATAGACCATGATTTAGCTATTAATTATAACAATAATAATGTAGTAATAATGATCACAATAAATATCTCATAGGCGATAATTGTTATTACATTATTGTAGAGTAATATCGAGGTAACTTGGCACAAGTGTGGGCCAGGCAAGAGACAGAGACGCTTAATTTTCAGACTGTTGTAAATAATAACTTGTCCTTTATCCTCGTCTTTGGACCTCTCACGTTTTCCTTATTACGTAGTAATTCGTTAAATACTGTCAATTTGCACGGCTGCTGATTCAGTGTTGGTGCCTTTTCACGTTGTCCTATTTCTTCAGCTGTTCCTGTTGTTAATACTCTTTGCGGCAATTACGAATTTGTTACTTGTAGTGTCATCGTTATTAATACGACTGTTAATATTACTCGCGTCGTTGCTATCAATCTTGTGCAATCAGCGAATCGTAGGCAACGGAAGCTCGATAAAGCTGTCAGAACATGGTTGAGCTATTGGCATATGATTGCGTCATGTCACTGCACGCTCTCTGCTCCGGCCAGTCCCTACAATGCGCTGCAAGCGGGAGCCCTGTCTGTTCTGCTACTAGTCTGCTATCTTTCTCCATCGATCGCCGTTTGTTGCTTCACTATGTTTGACCCTCATGCTTCTGGTTAACGCTTCGCCTAAGTCTGCGTCAGAAACGCTTGCTCCGGCCTAATCTGAAACATTTGTAGGGTTTCGTGGGATCAACCACCAGATTCCCCGCTATTTACCCCGCCCTAAGTTAATCGGAAAACCACGACTAGACGCTCAGATAAGCCACTGCTCAGAATGTATCTTCATTCAGAATGTACCTTCGAGATCCATTCCCGTCTTCCTTCTCGACGTTAGCCCTGGTAGTTTATCAGGTCTCGATTCCAAAGGAGTGTTCATTGGCGACGGAAATATTCTATGGAGACGCCTGCTCCGACTCAATCCACAAAATCACATGACGGCGTCCTGTTACTAGGTTTCGGTCAATACCGGTTTGCCAACATGTATTAAATCTACTATTGTTCGGGCTGTGTTTCTCAGTGCAAAACACGTCCCAAAGTCTCAAGAGCATTAAGTCAGGTTTACTCGAGGAGTACCTCTTATCCCGTCTCACAACGCGGGCTCCGGCCCGTATCTAATGGCGAAGGCTCGACACTCAGGTCACCGAACCCTACGTCCGACGTGTCGTTTGGCAGGAGTTCCTGTTGCACTAATGCCTGAAGTGTGTCTGCATTTTCTGTGTAGCACTCGAAGTGGCCCCCACCGTTTGGGAGCAGGATTTTCTCCGCCTTTTCGCTTATTGCCACCTGGGAGAAATTGAAAGGTCTTGTTAAATGTTCCTCATTTGCTGGCACTACGCGAACGTTCACCTCACCGGTGAATCATGCAGGCCCCCCTCCCGAACTCTGGGACGACGGGGGCGCTAGTAGCAAGGCCGAGAGTTCGGCCTGAAGTTCGGCGAGGTCTGTGACCCGCGCACCCAATCGGGCGCTTAACCGTTCCAGAGCCGGCTGGCGAGACGCGGCGATGCCGGTCGCCGAAGGCCCGCAGAGACGCACCGCGTCGAGCTGCTCCTGTAGACGAGCAGCCGTCATCCGAAGGCTGTCGTTCTCGATCAGCAGGGCCTGTTTGAAAGGGACTAAAAGCGAGTTAGTTGCTGGATCGAGGTAAGGGGGTTACCGTAGCTATCAATGAAGTCAGACCTGAAAGCAAGGTGAAGCAAGGACATCTCAATAGGAAACGTTTATGTAATTGAGTGTGAAGCGGTTATTTGGCGAAATTCGATTTTGTTCTATCCATCGTACAGACGACGGATGCTTCAGGTGTGCGATAGTTTCTAAATTTCTAATTTACATTAGGAATTGTGACTGGGGCGGTTACGCCCGCAGAGCGATAAGTTTTTCAAAGAAATTGAATAACAGGTTTATTAATCGCTGTTTAATGAGAGCTTCTAGAATATATGATATTTGACGGCCCTGTCCAGAAGCTCAAAGAGACCACTTTGTTCGTTCGAAGCGGAGAAAAAGAGAATGTAGAACACATTTCCAAAGAAAAAATTCCGAACAATTTTCATACTCTTCACCTTGTACGGCCAATAATCAGTCACTTATTTTCTCGGGGTCTGCACATATTCCTTCGAAAGACACAATCAATCCTAATCAAGGCGTACCAAAAACAAAAAACTTTTCTTCTAGTACTAAGCGGCGCTCTCCAAACGGTTGACTTCATTTGCCCGCAGGCCAAGTCCTAGACCCCTCACCAGGCTCCTGAACCAAAGCATCACTCAGTAATAAGCACTAGCACTGCTTATACCACCGCAGCGATGATTTTTCCTACCAAGAAGGCTACACGTTGAAACGATCGAATTCCTCTCAGTGAGCTGCTCACCTTCAAGGCGTCTCCGTGTGGTCCGCTGGCCACTCCGTTCCGAAGTGCTTCAATCTCTTCCTCACGAGCTCTGAGTTCACTGCCGAGGATTTCGTTACGTTGGCGTAACTGGGCGAGCTCGCCGCTTAACTCGGTTAGCGCCTCCTGACTGCCGAGGGAGGCCTCGACTTCAAGGACTCGGCATCGAAGGCCAGCGTTCTCATCTGCAAAAACGGGGAGGGAAAGTCTTTCAATCTTCGGGTACGAGTGTGTTGCTAAAGTGAACGGCTGATAATGCGGAACAATCAACATGGGTACGCCAAATAGATAATAAAAGATTAGGGTGAAGCGCAAGCCGGCGTTACCAGTGAGCGCCGGTTTGGGCGGGGCCCACGGGGGTACTCTTCAATTTGTCGAAAGTATAAATGGGAAAACTAGTGAAAAATCAATGAATTCCAATGCGTGGTTGCAATCCAGCTGTGCTTTATGATGTTTTTTTTTGGCGGAGTGTTCAGTCGTCTCGAGGTTTTATTGAGGTTTTTTATGATGTGGAAGAAAAATGTATTGCCTGTGATATGCGGAACGGTATTTAAATAAAAATCGAAGCAACATTGAGTGTACAACATGAATGTACATTGCGCTGAGTAATACCTCAGTCAATTTATATTGACAACAAAACAATCAAGTTATTCTTCTTAAACTCGGCGTCGAATTCTGCGCGTTAGCTTTTACAGCTTCGTGCCATAGCCACGCCGACACAACGGCAATCAAGGTTATCGTTTTCCAATCCTTATTTGTACGTAATCAAAAGTCGAGACCTGTCAGCGCAGACTACTTTCGCCAACGTAAGCGTCTTAAAATCGTATAAAGCTGCTTATGCAGGAATCTCGCAAAAACTAAAGTCAGTACGTTTTAACTTGCTTTCCATACAACCGATGTATTAAAACGCACGCGTCGAACAGCGCACCAGACATCGACCTGTTGTTGAGAATTCACCCAAGCCTAGCATGTCTTACCAATTTTCTCTAGTCCCCTGTATTGTACCAATTCTGACATTATCTATTCGACGAGCAAATCTACCGCCCCAACAATCAGCACAGAACTCGCCTCCCCGAAACAAGGCGAACGCATTTTCTCGACGTAATCAATCTATTGCGCGATTGAAGCACTCATCATGTTTGGGCGTAATTGTGCAAAATATATTACCAGCCCATTCATAAACGGCTGTCTGAGCAAAATGCGCAAAGAGCGTTTTCTCTCAGAAGGCTCGGACCGGGCAGTATAACGTCCACAAACTACGGACCCACGCGAGCTCTGATCACAAATAAAGCCTACACACTTCTCGAAAAGGCTGTTATGAATGCATGGTTGCTGCGCGGACAATTCGGCAGAAGTTCGCCTTCAGTCGACCCAACAAGATGGGGGTGTATTTATTCGATATCTTTCTAGTTCAGGTCTATTTTTTTGGCCAAACTTGCGGAGTGCCCGAGGCCTATACCTTTAAGCGCATTCAACTGGTGTTTCCACTCTTCAACGTTGGTCGTACTCTCGTGTAAAGCGCCAGTCAGACGAGCGTTATTGTTCTTTAACGTCTGAAGTTCCACCTCCCACTTCTTTGCGTTAGCGGAACTGCAAGGCAAGACAGACAAAATGAACGGGAGTTCAGAAAACAAATCGGTGTTTGTTCCCACTAACGAGACGCGATTCTAGGCTCTACGTTGACTTGTATGTTGACTGTGTTAGGATAATCACTCAGGTAGCTTGTCCGTACGCCACCTTCGTGCGGTACCTTTGTGCCAGCGCGAGTTTAAGCCTATCATTTTCGTATCGAAGTTGCGCTTCGGCGGTGGATTGCGGCAACTGATTGCTGGCCGATCCAGCCGAGTTCGCAGACTGCATCCCGCGATGCTTCGGGCTGTCCTCGGCAGCTGAGCTGGCCAATGTCTGAAGCTGCTGCTCGAGTCCTGTCCCGGATGAGGCGCTGGGGGGCACGCCATTGCTGGCATTGGAGCCGTGCTTCGATCCGCCGCCGCCGCCGCCGCCCTGCTGGAGCCGCGTCTTTTCCTTGACATCCTGGAATTTCTCGATGAACTGCGTCCACCGTCAGGACGCGAGCGAATATTCGAAAAGATCGATTAGCTATATGCACCGCACGCGCGTTACGGGTAAGGGACGTTGCGTTGGCAGCGTATAGAGAAAGCAGGAGGTTAAGGAAGATACTTGAAGCCGCCTGAACACTCACCTGATTAAGGTCGGGCTCGGTCTGAAAGCCGAGGCCGTAAACAGTGTTGGCCCGGATGTCAGACCACTGACCGAACTTTTGCGAAGTCTTTGTGAACGTCATCGACGGCGAAATCGTAGAATTAATCACCGCCTGCGCGAGAAAGGCGAGTAAGAAAGACAATGAGTTTTGCAAGCAGTTCGCCGCTCCAGAGCCGCCGAGCAGGCCAATACTCTAATGCCCTTATTATTGAGTAGGCTCGTACAATGCCATATCAACGCGCAGTTTCTATGATACAATACGTAGGACCAGTAGGGCCATTGGAAGGGTTTATTGGTGATTCCATTGGTCCTAGTGAAATCAAACACTTCTGCCTGCCTGGCAAAAAATATCGAAGGGATGCAGGCCACAAGTGGTCAACGATGCGTCCAAACGTCAAAGGTCGCCGAACCTTGCCAGTTCTACGGATAGCTTTGTGTTTGACCGGTATTCCGTTTGCGATATCGCAGTAGGCCTTCCCTTGCCGAACAACGCCACCCTCATGGCTGTGATACCCTGTTCGAATCCCCCAAAATTGACTTCCATGTTTCCAATGTTGCGGCGATGTTGTTAGTCGCAGATTCGTCAAGCAAAGCTATCAGCACGCTACCTCTTTCCCGCAGACAGCGACACGCCGATGCCATATCTCCCTCCTGACAGGCCGCTGCGTGGGTAAACGCTTCGGATGTTAACAAACCAAAAAAAACAACACGATCAGCAGCCGTACTGCAACGCATACGTCCAAAACGCCTGAGTCGAGCAACAACGCTGTATACGGCCGAACTACAAAATCGGCCCTACCATTTTGCGTCTATTTCATCCACTTCTGCTAACGCCAGAATTTCTTGTCCTCTACCAGCCATGACCTTCGAGGCCGACCAGCGCATATCAGCAAACCATTAAACAGGAGCCTTTTTCGTGGCCTGTTCGCCGAAGCCAACGAGAGCGTACACCACAGTGTACTCGCAAAAAGCACCAAGCCTGCAACTGCTGTTGCCCCCTTCAGACGCCCTCCGGCCCCACCGGCTGGAATCATTCGGATCGTCGAGTGGACCGTCGGGTAGAAGCGCCCCCTCCTCTTCCCAGAGTAACAACGATGAGGGCGGCTACACTCTGTTTCATGAAACCATAAACTTGGCTCCTTCCTCAAGTGTCGCCTACCTACTTCGTCTGCCGTATTTCCTCAAGCATTCCCCCATGCAACCACCCCACACCCACATCCCAGGGGGTGTGTACGAGCGCGTACAGGAGAAAAACGGAGAACGCTCGACATTCTAGGGTCGGGGCGGCCCCCAAAATGTGTTTACCACCGCCATACGGCCGGAATAGCTTTCCGTAGACGCCCATTATCGGCTCCCCCTCCAGGCGTAGGCGTACGTCGCTAGGCCGCAGTTCCAGCTCGCTAACATTTCCCTTCTCTCAGCACTCAGCGAACGATGCCGACATCTCGTCGAGAGGCGCGCGTAGCGGCAGCCACCCAGTTGACGAAAGCAGTGTATTCGACGTTCTTATTAGCATAGAAATCGCATTAAAGTCGAACAAATAGACTTCCGTCCATTTTGAAATCGTAGAGAAACAGGGTGTAGTAAAAATTATAGATTACTAGCGAATATAGACAAACGTCGTCTATCTCTCTCTCTTTATAAATTTATATTTATATATATATATATATATATATAT
>MNPL01002190.1:0-19096 GCA_002081605.1 Tropilaelaps mercedesae
GGTTTCCATATATATATATATATATATATATATATATATATATATATTAGACGTCAACAGGTTCATGAGGAGGCACCCACCGGGACCACAAATCGTAGATTTAATTCCGATGTTGGCAAGGATTGGACATCGGATAATCGCGTTCTTCAGGTGTACTCCAAACACGTCCATGTCCAAATCGTACAAACCGAATGAGAAGTTGTCCGCAACCTGGTGAACAACAGCCGAAAAGATAGCTAAGTATGAAGTTAACCAGAAACAGCGAATATCGTCCATATCAACCCTTCGCGGGGAAGAGCTTCTTAATATTTGTCATAGCGACGCTGTTCACAGATCTAGAATAGACCTGCAATCATTTTGTTTTTTCCTTTCTCTTGTTGAGAATGTGGTCTATTTGCTTAACAATATCAGAGGCATGTGAATATATAGCTGATCTGTACTTGAGACGTTTTCAAAAAAGAAAACGATTAGCAGTAAATGGTCTAAACCACTGAGTGAATAGGAAATTCATTCATGACAAGACTGCACAAGTGCTACTTTATAGCGGTCAAGATGCCACTAGGAAAAATCGACATAAAACAAAGGTGTCACTGGATCATAACATTGAGCCTATGAAAAAAGAGCCTATTGATCTATGAAAAAAACCTATGATGCATAAGATGCACATAATTACCACGTAACGCTTGGACGCAAACTGATTCAACTACAGGGAGTCAAATACACACTACAGGCTGATTTCACACAGTAAACACACATTTTACATGCTCTTCTAGCATCGAAATGCACCGAACCTCATCAAGGAAAATGGGATTACGCTCGTAGCCGCCGATGGCCAGTGCGTCACCCGAGAGGCGGAAGTAGAGGGACAGGTCATGGTCGCGAACGTTTGGCGTGTTTTCGATGCCGGGTATCCGCTCAGTGGTTACGTAGGCATGCTTCATGGGTATTAAGGGCACTACCGCCCCAGCCATGGCGCCCACTTTTGGCGCCCACACACCTGTACAGTTCACAACTCGCGATGTACGAATCAGGCCAGTCGAGGTACGTACTCCGGCGACACGGTTCACTCCGAAGTCATCGACATCCGTTTCGATATCTTCAGCGCAGAACAAACACAAAAAACGAGAAGAAATGATAGCACAGGTGCTACGCATGCGAAAAAATGCTCGACCAAGTCCAGGATGATGGCGACTGAATTTTTCGTTTTAGCACTACCGTTTTGTACAGATAAAGGCACACACATTTCATCAACAAAACTAATAAAGAAACGTCAAGAGGTTATACCGAGAACGGGGCAATTTTCTTTGATGGTGGCCCCCTTCTGAATAGCGCCTTTGACCAAAGCGGCACAGTAGCTTGATGGATCGACTAATCCATCACCCGGTGAGTACAAACTCCCATAGAGGTCGTCGACGTTCATCAGCGGATAAAGTTTCTTGGTTTCGGCTGGCGTTAAAACGTGCGATTCGACGCCAAACACCCGACCAATCTGTACACCACCAAACAGGAAAAAGACCCTTAACTAGACATACCACATTAGCACCACACAACAACTACACGTTATATATTCATTTACTTATAGTAGGCTTGTTAAAAACTTCAACAAAACTTTTTAAACTATAGTGTCTTAGTGTCCAATATTGCGAGCAGCCCACGAATATTTATATTGTACTCTTCTTCTTCTATAGTGCTCTAATATGCCATCGGCATCGCAGCGCGCAATGGCGGTTTCATTAGCTGCTGTTACTCCTCGGAATTTTTTTCCAATAAGCCAAAAGCGGTGTACGAAAAGTGTGAGTGTTGGATTAAGTGTGCGTCTTTCGGCGGACGAATCTGCATTCATACGGGCTTGAATCACATGATAATCACCAAGGCGTGTCAGACCGCTGATTTCGATATACGATGTGCGTACTTGAACATCTCGGAGTGACTTCCTATAACCGAATTCTACCTTCGTTCTGCTTCTTTTAGGTGGAGCTCATATCGTATTAATAATTCGTTATCGAATATTTTCTTGAAGACATTCGTTTTATTTTCTATAGATTTGTTTGTGGGAAACAATGATTTACCATAGAATGTTGAAGCATCGGCGAACAGTCCACAACATACAATGAACAACTCCGAATGTATCCATAACTAAATTTAAGGTGATGCTTGTTTCATGTCTGCTATGAAGAGTTAGCTTGCCACGTTCGGCGGCGGCAGCCGAAGCGAAAAGGTGTATGACTCAATGGTAATGCTATTTTATGATACTTCTTACGCTGAATCTCACTGCGGGCGTCCCGGTGAGAACGGTGAGTTCCTAATGTCACCGAATTTCGAATTGCTAAAGCATGGTGTTATAAAACAATGCAGGGACTATCAATTCATTAAGTGAAAAAGTGGCTGTAATTTTTCCACGATTTGAGCAACGCGGTAATACATTTTCACATTATTCGAATGATGGAATTGATTCTGTTACGGCTCAAATAAATTCACACAGAGCAGTCGGCATAACGTTCAACATGGTTATTGTGGCAAAGCTTAGATACGCGTTCAAAAAACCTAAGTTACTTACGGTCATTAGCCTTTTGTATTCATCCAGCCGTTCTCGATGATTGGCCAGAAAGAGGCCTCCATTGTTAATCCATCCCGAATTCAGGCCCGTTTCCTGATCAGAAAAAGAGGCGACTCATTAGGGTAACCCTGGCGACCTAAGCATCTAAAGCCTAAAACCCGAAAACGGATGAAACTTGCGACGCATCAATTTCCTGTTCTAATAAAGTGCCAGCCCTTCCCTAGCCTTATATTAAAATATTCGTATGAATTACGTAATTAATCTGTAATAGGAAATACCAGCACATAGCAGTGAATAAGCTATGCCAACGAAAAATTGACTGTATGACGGGCGTATCTAACAAGCGAACGAAGTATTCGTTGAGACGTCATTGGATGAAAGATTGCACGAAGCGAAATTGCGAAATATGATTTTTGAAAATAGGGCATGTTCCTTAAGGTATCTCACACTTTAAATAGCAACGTTGAAGAGACGTCCTTGAGTTTATAGCAGTTTCGAGAAAATGTGTAACAATGTCTCGCACAATAAAAAAATTAGTTTCTCAGTTTCTCATCTCCGCTGTATGATTTCTAATTTCTACCAATACTAGTAAGCATTGGCATGGATTAACGCACAATTATAACGATTTGTCCGGATGCTTATCGCCCTATTTGATCAACTATCGAGCTATCAGGAACTGATAAATATGTACAGACTTCTTGATTTACTTAAGATAGGCATCATGCCGTGATCTTCATCATGATCAGTATTTTAGCATAAAACATTAGGAAAACAGCAAGATACATAAACTTTCCTTCACGACTGTATTCACGCGCAAGTCTCGTACACATCCCCCACCTTAGTTCCCATTACCAAGTCCCTCTTGTAAAGGCCACTGACTGCTCTTTCACTTTTCTTTTTCTATTTTCGTGCTCACGTGCTTGTCTAACGAGGAAGCTCTATCTTTTATCCAAATCATAATGGCGGCCATAAATATTGCCATAGCCGAGGCGGCAAGCCGGGTTACTTTGGCGCATCGATTTGCGAGAATACGCACCATTCGAGCTAAGGGAGTACTCGTTTTGCCGTGAGCGTAAATACGATAGCAATCTGGTTTAAGCGGTAATAGGGATGGTCGCAATACGGAGCTGATTCGATTGTATTGATCGCATAATCTCTCTACACCGACGAAAAGTGGCATTTGGAAAACACAGACGGGGAGTGTCAGGCATACGACCGAACGCATGATATGCCATTCGTTTTGAAGGATGTTTCCACGAAGACGAGTTATCTGATGGACTTTGCGAGAGGAAGCACTTAAAAGAGGGAAAGAACTTCCCAAGGTCTGATCAGACACAATGCCCTAATTCTGATTCCAATTTCTTTAATTTTTACTCGAATTTACCCGTGTTTTATTCTGGGTGCGCCACTGACTGATGTGACCCATTCACTACGGCATCGGCCATACCATATGGAAAACCATACCTCTTCTAGGACGTCCTTAAGTAGATGCCGCGTATGATTTAGCACCTGTATATCCGTATCGCAAGGCCGAAGTCGCCAAATAAGTCCAGCTGTATGCCAAGTGGTGCCCGAGGTCATTCGGTCTCTCTCGAGAAGCAATGCCCGACATCCCCGTTTCGCCAAATGGTACAACGTCGAACAACCAATCACACCACCACCTGAAACAGTTGCTCCACATGATGTAGCCCTCGTTCTCTACGGTGCTATGCGTATTTTCTGGGGGAGCTAAACGTTCGTTTTTGCACTGCTATACATCAAATCTACAAATCGCGCATCCGACACGCCGCCGGTTTGAAACTCGCAAGGGTTCGCAAAGCGTCTCGGAAGGCGCCTTGCGTCCTGTCCAGCATAGCAATCAAACGTGGCGCGAGTGGCCGATGCAGTTGCTGCACTATTACTACACAGTCGGTTTCGTCAGCTGTGCACAACATAGATTGCTGTCCCAGGGAGGATATCTGCCGAGACTGTCGCCGCCTATCCCGCCGGGTCAGTTAAAAGACACGTACACCGAGACCGAGCGACCTCGTTTGTAGGCCGGCAGTAACTTTGAAATTCAACTTAATGTGAAATGATTTGTACATGTTTCAAACAAAATGAGCACCGTCAAGTTCCGTCGGCCCGACAACTCGTTTTGGGCTCAGTCGAGTTTTCATGTCCGCACTCACCAATAATGACCACTTCGGCGTCGCTCGGCACCTCGGTGGCGTATCCCCTCGCAGTTACGCGTCGCGCGGCCCTCACCAGTGAGCCCGCTAAATGGTAATACATGATCGACGGACACCGCCTTTCGACACTTCTGACACAAGCAAATGCGCCTAGCTAATGAAGATTTCTGCCACCGTCAGACATCGACAAACTCCACCCACCTCAATCGGAAGACTCCGTTTTCCGGCGCTCCAGCACCACGCTAATATTGCGTTTGCGGATACACCGAACTTAACTAATCGGCTTAGTGAAGCAGTGGCAGGCAACTCAATGGCCAATAGATGTCGACAGTCTGGTGTTTGCAATCGACGAGCTCGAGGCCTGCCTGGTTCGACAAGGCTGTCTACTGTGAAAGTTTCGCAGTGTACGCTCGCGGTTGGAAGGCGTTGATGGCTATCGTTGGCGCTTTCCACTGCAGAGAGTGCAGGTCGCGCCAATGGCGCAGACAGACAGATAAAATTGAAGGATTTCCAAGGGTACTCCCTGCCATGTAACACACGGTTACATCTTATCACTAAGATGCTTTTGGATAGCCCTTGCCAGATTAAAAACAATGAAGGGCTATTCTGTGTTGGATTGCTTGTTAGAAATCGATTCCTCGTTGAACAGGTTGTACAGACAGAAATTTCTCTATTTGGTCAGCGTGCAATATATTTGCATGAACTTGTTGAAACGCCTGTTCGGAAGAAGGGTTTTTGGGTTTACTCGGATTTCCAGACTCGGAGTTTGTATTATCTTCGACGAGCTTCCAATATTAAAGGTGGGATCAATACTGAAGAGCAATTAGTCTGATTTTGACGATCTGTTTATGCTACGGCCTTGAAGTATTCCTCCAAGCACTTATCTGCTCTGCAATTCGTTCAGAACAGCACGTTAGTTCCTTGACAATATCGGTGTTCGAGCTTAACTATGCTTGGGAATCAATTCTAAAAACGTCCTTATCTATGTCCTTATATATGATTTAAATTGCTTCGTTTAACCTCGTGGTTTCACCGGCTTCGCCAAAGACCGACTTGTCAAGAATTGACTTAATTGCCTCGGTGTCCGCAAAGTAGTTCAGGTATAATTCAGATAGACGATTATTCATGTTTTCAATATGGCAATAAGCCGACCATAGCCGTTATACGTTGATATTTCCTGGAAATCCGCTATCATAACGTAAAACATTTTTGTTGACGATGGACCGCTTTATAATCTAGAAATAAGCAGATTAGGATGACAACACCTATGTAACTAAAACTATCAATTTGCACATGGTTAGGTACACATATCTTGCTCGAAGGGGGAAGCCTTGCTTGAGTGAATATGAAATTTGGAAATCACAGCATGAACAACGGGATATTGTGACCGAAAGGACCCGTCAAGCCAGACAAGATATTAAAAAATTGACAAGCATATTCCATTTAATTTACATTATTATGCTGTCCATATTACCAAACAGACGCGATTTGGTGACTGGTTCGGTGATTCAGACGGGCGCAGCAATTCCCATTAGCCATTTTGCAGTTTTCAATTTGAAGACGAGCCACTTTGTGTACACTTTGTGACGACGGTATAAATATATACTTTATTAAAGACAATTTAATCGACATTTATGGAGTTTATCACGACTCCGCATTCACACAAAACAATACCCTAGTAGCCTACTGCTGCCCTCATAAACGACTATAAACCTATATTTCCTTCCGAGACGAAAAACAATTTCATGTGTGCTGTTTCTCTCTTGGCGTTATGGCACCCATTACTGTCTCATACGTTATTGAAATCGTTGCATCGCTGACATGTTGGACGAAGGACGGGAGTCGAGTGCGTTTCCTCTATTTGAAGCTTATGCGAACAAAACGCCAATTTACAAAATACGTCTAACAAAACCTCCGAAGTGCACCAGACCCCGAAAATGATCGTATTGACATCTGAACCGTTTGCATTCGACTAAAACCGTTAGAATGATTCTTCTTCAATCTGTTTCTAGGTAGCGCGCCCTTATGTACCGTGTATTGGAGAGTCATAATTACAGCGCTGTGTCCCCGTTGGGAGGTCAGGACCATACGGCCGAGATTCGCTCATTTCTTGTAGATGCACGAAGTGTGCTAGGATCCGCTGACCTCCGCAGCACACGAAGCGTTCCTCGTCTTTTGCGGTGCGGGCAACGAACTTGACTGGCTACTTTCCGCCCTCTCCGAGTTCCCTTCCACCTGCTGCAGCGTAGGACTATAGTGCTGCTCGAGTTTATTCCAAACCACATTGCACATATCCCTGATTAAAGATTTTTCCCGATCGCTCATCGGGTCACTTTCCAGCTGCTCGTGCAGCTCGAGCACCTTAAACGCGTCGGCCACGTTATCAGCGATGCTCCGATTTTGCTCAGAGCTCTGAGTCTGTGAAGTGGCTGGGTCCGATGGACTGGCTGACGAGGTTGTCGACCCACTCGACGCGAGGGACGCCCTAGCCTGCGACGAAGATGAGGCCACTTCGGAAGCTGCGTCCTCCTTATCCAAGCAGTGATCCTTGACGTGGTCTTGGGTGGAAGAGGGAGTTGCTTCAAGGAGGTCAGGCTTCGCGCTGCCTGACTCCGATCTGAAACCACTTATACTGTTTTAGGGACAAACCATTACTACGAGTCATTGCGCAGAAGGTTCCAGTGCCTAAATGTGGCACCTAAATAGCTTAATTGAGAACGAACGTTCGTCCGAAGCCAAACGACAAGCATGACCTTCGCTAATTTTTAATCGAAGCTGCATAAACAACTACAAATATCAAACATCGATCATTTGCCACTACCTGAGCTAAATGCCATACGGTTATATGCGCGTGCACCTAGATAAATATCCCTATCTTCGCCTGTGTGGATAGCATGTGCTCAACGCAACCTGAGTATCTGGTTTTGACGACTTTCAAGCTGGCTCAATTTGTGACGATACGTGTTGAGCTCATGGCTGAGAATCGAAGCCGTGTAGCGGCCGAACCTTCTCCATTCAGCAACCAGTTTGTGAGCTCGCTCGCGCTCGTCGTCGAGGAAACAACACATATTTCGCAGATCCTCATTCTCGCTTTGAACTTTCGCATTACGCTGCAGTCCCAATGAACAAAAGAGAATGTTTAATCGTTAGCTGTCACAGGTATACGTAATTTCGAACAGGTTTATAGTCTAATGGAAGACATCAGGGTTATCCACTCATCTAGAATTTAGATTTTCATCTTTAGATAGGTGTGACGTTTTTCTTAGTCTATCTACTATGGTGACAGTTATAATCTCACAATGTCCTTGGTAAATAACGCTAATTTTTTTTAAATAGAATTTTCCATTTCTGTGGGAACACGCTTGTTGTAGTTATTAATTACGGTGTATCTTAGCTTGTTTGTACCTCTTTCAGCTGGACTATTTCTTGCCGGTGTTGCTCAACTGACCTCGCCATGTCTCGCATCTTTGCATTATATTCCACAACGAGATGAAAATGCTGCGTTTCCACACGTTCGAGCCATCCCAAAACTTCCCGGGCGCCCTAACAAATCCAATTAAGAACTTAACATTCAGTTAAGTCTATAACTAGTTTCTGGCCAGTCACGGTGTATCACAGTACAATAATGAAAACAATGTTATTATAAAAAAATAATTGCAGCTAAGACATGTATTTCGGGAACCGACCGCGGCGGCTAAACGCGTAAAGGACATTTGAATATGCCATGGCCACAGTATTTGGAATATAAATTCGATCTTTGTTTCGGGCAACTGCGAAAGAGATATCAGGAGAGGAAATGACTAAGTAGGTTGAATTATTCATTCAGGAAAGCGAAGCTACGTTTGACGAAAGAAGCGTCGTTGTTATTTGCAAACTTTGTTGCAAAGAAACATTGCTTTTTCGTCAGCGGCCTGTCATGGCTCGCACTTCAAGCCCAACAATTGTGTGCAATGCTCCCCGAATCGTTTTCTCAAGCGCTGTATTTTCCAAACTCATTCCATTCCGAACTCTTTCAAAAATTTCTGACTCTCTCGAAAGTGTGTACCACAGATGCTGTTCTACCTGCGCAAATCCTAAACTTTAAATGAATAATTTTTAAAGATCCCGTTTTCAATTCCGCGTATCTAATTCCACACAACCACAAATATAAGAACATATAAAAGCTTTTTGCTAATGCTTTTCGAGAGTACTAGAGTTCCATGAGCTATACGCCTTTATCAAAGATGAAAATAATTGGAACAAGATCACTGTAAACGTCACTCTTCGCTTAAGACCATCTCTGCGCGCCCCCAGAGCTTGTAAACGTATCACAAGCGTACCACGCATGTTCCTGAACAGTACCACAGTCATCTGTTCGCTGCGCCGATTGTATTTCGAATGTCGGCTCCACCGATTCTGGGCAACAAATTAGAGACAACGATAGAACAAAACGAAAGTCAATGGCCGACCGTCGTGAAGTAATAAACTGTTTCAAAAGTTTACTACGGACAGCGCGCACTGTGTTTCACCAGGATGCTACTGCGCAGGAGAAAGCCCGCCAGCAGATTCGTATGGAGTTCCTTAAGCATCGAGGATTAACCGACCCGGCGGAGATCGCGAAGTTGGTCAAACTCGGGGACGATGTCAAGCTTGAACTACAAACGAGTGTAGCCCGAGTCGAATTTAATCCGAAGACTGGTAACTACACACTCCAGCTCGAGGAGCGGCACCTCAGTGACAACGCAGTCTGGCCGCCACCTCCGCCGAAATCACGAAGTCGTAATTCCACGGAACCCCTACCGAGCCAAGGCTGTTGCGGCGATGATGGTGGAACCAGGAGTTGAGTGGGAAGTCGTGAATTTCATTGTAAACACCAAAATTGTTAGATATATGAGGCCACCAAACAGAGTAGATAGTAATTTCGGTCAACCGTAAACGCAGAATAAGCACAAGCACAAACAAAAAGGATTGTTATATTATTTAACGTGGAATAAGCATAGACAAAATAGATTGTCACATTACTCAAGCAGTGGTTTTTCATTGGAACAAACGACGTAACGAACGTAGAATACTTCGTTTGGTATTCAATCGAAGTTGCACTTGGAATAATTGTAATAAACTGTAATAAAACCTCTATGCGCGCTTTTTTGCTTCGCATGAGTATTTCCACCTTTAGCTAAATAATACTTACAGCAAAATTAGATCCATGGCAAGCCTTCAACTTGTTTATTATATTACCTGCCATGTAGAAATTTTATTTAGTTTTTTATATATGGCATGAGAAGGCGTCTTGTATTTATATAAATCCCTTTATCTAAATGGAAGAAACCACAAACTAGTTATTAATATAATGTGGGCTCAGTAATCCACACATCCAAGAATCTACTTCAAAGCTAAGTACCTGAACATTGCTAAATACCGCACTGCATTGAAAATACCAGGTACACTTTTTTTTACCAATTTTACGATAAAAATTTTGAAGTCGGCGTTACCTCCCAGGGCGGTTGCAAGCAACGTTATTAGCTAAATTAAATATCTGACGTATCGACGAATGAAAATTTTGATGTTATGGGCATGCTAAATAGAAGAATTATTACTCTATGGGCTTGTGCTATTAAGAAATGTACCATCACGATTTTAGACAACAAAAAGTGATAAACTGTCTATTGGCTTTTGAAATGTGTCGAGCGTCTGTTCCCTTGTTTGCAATATTCAATAAGAAAACGCATTCCTTGTTCGACCAGGCCTCACTGTGGCTTCGCTCAGTGAACGCCTGCCCACACTTCAAATTGCACTTCGATGCGCTTAACGGTATTTTTGAGCCGGCGTCAACGACAAAACTGAAAAACTTCAACGTCCTCCAAGCAGCGTCGGAAATATTACACATACAGCCATCCAAATTTTCGCCGGGGAGAAGGGTAAACTGAACAGTCAACATATTAGATTAAAACTGATACGAAATGTCTCACATTTCTTGCTCGCAAAATTAAAAAGATTACTTAGCAGTGCATGTCACATGTAGGGAGTACGCTTTCAGTTTTACTAAGTCTCTCTTCCTCCACTATCAAGCGTACGACAGCGAGCGCTCAGTTGGCAATTCGTTGAGGAGCAATTGCGAGTTCGAAACTTTGCTGTTGGCGTTAACCCACTTAATGAGCGTAATGTCCCTGCGGAAGACGGTTCCTCACCCGCTGTAGGAGTTCATCGTTAGATGGGCGACCTCTTGGATGCACTCGGCTTGCCATGTCTGCAAACAGCCACCGAAACTAGATCGATGAACTAGTTTATCACACGCCAATATTTTTCAGAGTTCGTCTGTGAGCACATTTTCGTCTCATACATCGATATCGTTAATCAGCAGGGGACAGCATCACAACCCATTGGATTCCTTCGTATGCTGAATCAGATGGCACCGTTGAACCACGAAAACCATAACAAGAACAACAACAACGCAGCCGATAGAGGCAACGGGTTTTCTGCAGACGGTGCCCTTCGCCGCTGATGGCGGAGTCTTCAGTACTTCAGCACTTCGTCACGGTTGCAAGCGCCAAGGGTTGCCAGACCCTTAAACGAAGAATATTTTCGGCGCCAGTTATCTATACGCACTTGCTTACTGATATTACATCGTCTGTAGCAACAAGTTTCTCTAAGCATACTAAAACACTGACCTCGTTCGCATAATATGATTTATAGTAATCGACATAGCGTATTGTTCTCACTGTTTGTCCACTGATAGAGCCTTTTTAAAATAGTATCATCATTTTCATTCGACCAGTAAATATATCTCAGAATTATGAAGGTAAATTCGTAAAAAATATTATTAGACGATAATTTATATTTCTATACCATATTATTACCATTGTGGTTTACGAGGCGACCAAAAATCGGTTTATTTCAGACATTTTCACGACTAGAATATAGCACCAGAAACTATACAGGAACTATACATTCGTTATTCATAGCTAAATTGGCTCAGCCTGTTTTCACTCGTTTCATTGAGCGTACTCAATGATTGCTGAGCGGCCGTATTTTAGCGGTTAGTTATGCTATCAGACGGAGTTAGAAATACTGAGGACTTGACTGGATCAAAGGGAAAATATCTAAATACCAACATGAATGCTATCAAAGCAAAAAAATTCGATATTGACCTGAATACGTAAACAAAGCAAGCTGGCGATTTCACTCGATATTCTGGATAACCAAACGCAGAGCACTGTACCTATCGTAATAATTAGTATTACCGCGCTTTAAAACGGAAGGCTTGTCAATCATTTAAGAAATGTTAGTACAGAGACTCCCTCTTAAACAGAGCATCTGTTTGTTAAAAAAACGCTTGTAAAGACATTAAACCTAATTGTATATGCTAGTGAAAGGTCTGCAAGATATCATAAAGGTTTCATAATTGTCCATTAATATGCAATGTGGAGCTGTTGATACGTCCGCAATATTGCTAAAAGATGGAAATCAAATTATAAAAAAAAGTAGTGCAAAAACGGCTTCTAGTTTACATGGAGAGAGAGTAATTCCGACCAAAACAGACCTGAAACTCTCTAGATCACCTTCCCGGCCCGTCTGCCACAAAAGCTGCAGCAAATCGACTATTCACCCTCGTGCATCACAACGGGACTAATGAAAGACAAAAATCGGCATGACAAACAGACCGTCTGAGCTTGTTTATTCTGCAATTGTGTTTATTACGTCACAAAGATATACACACTTGATTGATGACAATGTACATCATCCAAATAGGTCACCTTATATTTTGACTGTGGTGCCATCCACTGCTGATTCTCATATTTGGATTCGGCAGATTCGCCCTAATAGTCATAATTCACGTATTCGAATTTGCACGTTGCCCCGTACGGTACGTGCCCATATTACAGCTTATCATGGCTTATCATATTATAGCTTCGTGGTTCTGTTTCGATAACAACCTGCCCCGGAGGGCGACATGAGGGCATCCTTTAATAAACTGCAGTCACCTGTATGCCCAGCCTAAAAACACGTTATTACAACTGTCTGGTAATATTAGGCATTCTCGTAGAGAAACGGCGAAACTACGCTTTTTTCACCTTCTATGGTTCGATCTTGAGGCGTACTACTAGATTGTTTTCGTGTCATCTTTTATTAACCTTGCTTTGACTGTGCTTTGACATAGCGCAGCTCCAAGGCTACGGCCATATAAATATGACCTCAGCCAAACTAATACGATTCTTGTAATGGCACCACCAGGCAGATGGGCTGGTCCCCAGACGAAGTAACCCAATCACGCTCGATCTGTACCTCTTATCCACCGCTGTGGACACATTGCTATTCGGTACTGGTGGAAACCTCGGGAAGTTCGTCCGAAGAGGACCAATCCGTTGTGGAGACTGCGACTATTGCCTTTTCTTTTTCGTCTTCGTCGGTGAACGCCTCTTCGGCGTCAGTTTCTGCCACCTCCGTTGATTTGTCCGGCTCCACTAACGTTTTCTGTACGACTGACGCTTCCGTGTCTTTCGTCGAGCCAGTTTTCGCCAGACGATTTTGTGTCTTCATCAGCTTCGCCTCTTTGTACGGCGGATTGATTGGAGGTTGTGTTGGCTGGGTGTAGACGTAACCCTCCTGGAGTGGGTACGTCCGGTCCGAGTCGATGGGAGGATAACCTTCGAGATCTCCGCATACGACGAACGGAACTATTTGGCGATTCGCTTCCGGCATAGACTCGATAGGCGCTAGAGGAGATAAGGAGAAAAACATTTAGAGGAAGTGTCCATTTAGAGGAAGGTTGCAGCTGCTGTTGGTACAAGCGTTTCACTTCTAATCATTTTATCTATACATATTTTGATGAAGAAGTACGAGAGAACTTAAGTTTAGAATGAAACTCAAAGTAGCCAAGACAGAATAGAGATACGGCGTAGTTTGTCGGATCTCTGGAGCGTTTTTCATATTTCCATTTGTTTGGCAATTTTCGATGACTTGAGTAACGGCCGTGACAAGCCTGATCAGTTTCTGAGACGCGTCGACTCTGGCAATGCATTTTAGGGAATGATAGATTAGTACAAAACACGGCAATTCCAAAAAAGTACGAGTAATGTATTGCATTTGACACAAGCTCCAAGTTTGCAACGAATAGGGTATTGCTACGTATGAAGCAATCTGACCAGTTTATTCGGTATAGAGCTTGTCAGAACATCCTACAGAGTAACTTACGCTGCTACGCTTCGCCGACCTCGTTGACGCTCCCACCTGGGCTTATGACAAAACCCAGACGTACCAAGTATAACCTAAAATCGCGCATGATGCTAAAAAAACACGCGATGCTATTCGTTACAGCCACCCGTTAAGATGAAGCTCGACCTGAAGCCTAAGGAATCTGATCACTGTCTCATATGTATGCATTATATCACGATGCTTCACAACAAGCAAAAGTAGCGGCCATAAGTTCATTTGCTAAATGCGGGAGAGCCTTAACCAACTGAGCCATTCATTGTGGTAATATTTTTAAACAAGCGCTTTTCAAATAAGAATGGAAAACCGGTTTGCGTACCGAAATTTCCATCAAGGAATGGGTTATACATGTGTGGCACGTAGTCCTTGGGCGGACGGTAGTTGAGACAAACGACGAAGGATTCAATCGACGAGTTTCGCGACGACGTTGGCTTGGCGACGACCACGCGCTCGAAGAAAAGGCTCAGCCGCGAAATTAGGAATGTGACGTCTCGGCCGCGGAAGATTTTCGCCACAAAGTTCCCGCCCTGCTTCAGGATGTGCGTTGTAATGTTTAGAGCCTGTAAGCAGTGAGCAACGGGTGTGGAAACAGTGAAAAACTGTAAGCGTAGAATGTCTATGGAATAAAGAGCGACTCGTTGCGCGCACGCACGCAGGGAGATGTACGAGACGGCGGCTGTTTCCGCTGTTTGTTGCCGTTAAATGCCGGAAACAAACGTCAAGGTCAGCTGTGCAACACGTCCATTTATAGGATTGGAAGAAGCCGATAGTCCGTGGACGTTAGAGCGAAGTATGTAACAAACAGCCGTCTACAGATAGAGAACTTTCGATGATTGAGGAATCTTATACTAGCAGAAGTCAACAAACTACAGGCACATTTCTGCGTCGATGGCAGGGTGTTTTCAAATCACACAGAGTGAAGCAGTTGCTTCGATGTCAGTTTACGTTTCAAACAAATCAAAGACATTTTTTACAACCTTTTGTAAATGACGTGTATGTGTGTTTAGAGGGGCCAGAAATCCCCGTGATAGGATACGCACCGCAACCAACAACTGTCCCTGAATATATTCATCCATGTCATGAAATCCGGTGACATCGGGCGCGCCGTCACAGACGACGAGGTCGGCACGCTCTCCTTTGAAGAGGTCGATGATCTGTTCTGCTGTAACTGCCTCCGTGATATCTCCTTGAATCTGTAGGACACCCTCAAGCGGAGCCATCTCCTGGAGGTCGACGGCCAGGATTCTGACCTCGGCCTCCCGGCCGGGATTTGCTTGACGCAATTTGCGAGAAAGAACTTGACTCCAAGAGCCGGGCGCTGCGCAGAGATCCACCACTCGCTTCACGCCTTGTGGTCAAGAAAGAGAACAGGTATATTAGGTTTCGACTTGTTATTATTATTATAGGCAGATAATTTCGTGTCGTCAGTTTCGGGTTGAGGTTGCTACTGCTACTAATTAAGGTAATATACTATTGTTAACCCATCCACTTGCATGTTAAGTGCTGTTTGAGGTGGTGAGCGTATCGATTGCAGGACTAGAGAAAACTGTCAATGTTTTTTTACATACTAACTGCCAGAAAAACAAAGTACCCCTAAATGTTTTTCGATTTGCGGTATTCTTAATTAGAACAACAAAGTATGGCAAGATGCCCTGTCGCACCCGTAGCTCTGGCCATTTTTCTAGCAGAGGCTGTACGTTAGGTGTCGTGCACAAAGTAGAATCCTTCCGACATTTTTCTCCAGCCGTTTAGTACCAGCTCACAGTGCAACAGCAGCGAACTGCGCAAAGGGAAAACAAATGCCATGCACAGAACTCGGCGTCCTCACTTCACTGTCACTAACCGTAGCCAAATTCATATTTACTTCCCTTACCATCAAATATACGGAACTGTTCGTTGATCTGCAGGAGTTTAAATGCACTTCGAGCTCTCCAGCCTTCTTCCTTCGCGAGCAAGTAATAAGCATCGCGTTTATCTTTCGTCGCACGACCCATTTCCACAAGCCACTTTAGTAGCTAGGCCCTATCGGTCAACGATAGTAGGCCTGCACCGTCGCGTGGCGAACGTAAACGACAAAGCACGAATATCTCGTTCCAGTGTTTCTTCTCGGCAGGACCGCACGACAACACGAGGCAGGACCCCATGAACCACCGTGTTGTTCGATTCCACAGTTTCAACAGGGGAGAGAGATGTTCTTGTCTTACGCACCGAACAGAGTTTCGAATACTGCCGCGTCTCCAGCCATCCAAATCGCGCTGGCTGGCTACGCTAGAGACATGCGGGTGTATGGGTTCGATTTCCGCCGTTGCACATTTACATTTGAGGTGATCCGTCTTATAAAGTAATGTAACAAGTGGCACCGTGGACGATGTTGGCCAGCCTAAAAATGTTTCTTGACTAACTACGCACAAAAGCCGCTCCTGAACTGCGTAACATTGTCACCGCTACGGCCGACAACGAAAAAAAACGACGCAGACCATTTTTACCTTTTTTTCGTTTTAATATCAACTGACATTCAGTTCATCGTCACGAGCGCGTTCGGCTCTTCAATCGTTGAAGGCTTCGGCCGGGTGGGAAACAATTTGCCAGACTCCCTCCCTATTCATATCGGCCCAAACAGAATTTTCGCCCTCTGTCGGTCCACTACTCAAGAAATTGCCGTTGCTGTGGAAATTTCTCAAATATTTACGTCCGGTTCGGCAAAATCGGTTAACAGATAGGCCGTACACTGTCGATCCATTTGGCTACGTTTTCATCAACGCAGACATCAGCCCCCTTGTCGTAGCGCCTTTTCCCACTCTCCCATTCAACTTTCGCGGTAACAGCCTGCTACAAGGCGTGCTTCTAGAAGCCCTACAAGAGACCGATGTCCTGCCTAGTTTGTGACTCTCCAGCCGGGCCATCGGCCAGTGATTAACTCAGCCGCTCTTCACACGCGATGAAGTCAATCCAGACGCGGACGGCCACATCGCGTTGATTTCGTTGATCCAACGAGCACCCTTTCCCTTCCGGGTCTTCGACCGCCGCATGTTTTGGCCGTCGGCGATGGCTGTAGGCGTCGTCATCGTCGTCGTCGTCGGCTGCGCATTTGTGTGAGTGTGTGAACCTATCTAAGCAGGCGAGCTACTGGCTAAGGCAACAGCTGACGACGGCCAGTGCTGCTTCAGGCCCAAACCATCCTTTTATGCCGGGCCTGTAACGGCGCAATATCGGTGCGATCACTTCGTAGTAATCGCAAATTCGCTTGGAGCGGTACTGACAACCGCAAGCATAAAAGTCCACTGTCGTTCGAGATTTGTTGCCGCCGGGTGTCGATGCAACCGTGGCGACGATTAACTGTACAATCTGCTTTTGCCTGTGTCGTCGTTCGCCTGTCGTCACCAAAGCACGGTGAGGTGTAACGCATTTTTCGGGCCTACACCCCGTCGACGAGAGCGTTACGTGTGTGTGTGTGTGTGTGTGTGTGTGTGTATGTTTTTTTTTTTGGTTCACTGGCATTGCCCTGTGCCTGCTCCTGAATAGCACTCATTTTGGGAGCCGTGCGTGTGCATCTGCATGTGTGCGTGCGTGCGTGTGTGTGCTTGCTGTGCCGTTGTTCGTTTGCGCGTTTGTCCGCCTGCCAAAATGCGCCGTGGTGACGCGACGTAGCGAGGAGCTGTCACACAAAGTTTCTCTACGCCGGCGCACATCCGTCCCCCATCCCTCTCGCGTCGACGGGTGTAAGTGTGGATATCGCCCTATCGGCCATTAGCGTTCCTCGTTGTCGCCAGCCGCGAGACACAACGTTGGCGAATGCGAGTGCACACGCGGCCGTGCATGCTATGAGTGTGGAAACGACGAAAATCGTCCCTTCGGAGGGAGTGCGAGCTCTGCACTGTGCTTCCTTGCCTGTGCGTGTGTAAGTGGGTGTGTTCCGGGCGAGCCGACAAAGGCAACGGCAGTGCTTTTCAGTCAGTTAACTGTGTTTCACGGCACCTCACCTCCAGTTTTGCATGCGGCGTGCGGTGAGTCCCCGATCCCTCGTCCCGCCAGCCCCCATCCGACGCTTCCGCACGCATCGGAGAGGCGTCAAACGATAATGCAACCTGACGGCAACCAAATCAAGGTGAGAGATGGGGGTGGCGAAGATATCGTTACCCGTGTCAGTTGCCAGACGCCGTTAGCAGTGCGCTCATTTTCATCTATCGCATGTTCGTGTTGATTGATTGATTTATTGACGTTCCCAAGGCCGCCTCTGTGTTCAATCTGTGGCTGCTCGCCGTACGCTAGTTTCCTCACTCCAACGTTACGTTTTCTACCAGTATTTTTCCGCTAGCTCCGCACCCGATATCCGGCTGACATCTGGTGGCCATCGACGAGGCTTTTCGCCACGTTTGAGCTAGTCGGTGATAGACAGGAGCATCCAGGATGCCATCTTCCTGTTGCACGTTCTACTGTGCTCGCGCGATAAATTCCGCCTCCCTGTTTCGGTGCCCACATACCCCGATACTGTGTCGCCTGCAGATTCATCGCTAGGACTGCGCTGTGATGTTTCGTTGTCGGCCCGCCGTGGAGAACCTAAGTATGCGCCTATGCTACGCCGCGGTATTGTAGGCCACTAGGCCGTTGCGAATCGCCCGCAGTGAGCCCGGCACCGCACAGCCACGGCTGGCACAAGAATTTAGGATGTGGCCGTAGTTTCGCCGAAGTAGTTGCTGCATCGCTACCATCGAACCCTAACTGGAGTGCCGGGGTGCGTATGCAGCGTCCTATTTCGTCAGACGCAGATTATTTCTGGCATCCGACATGACAATATGGCCTACTTGGACTTCACTTTGCTAGAATATTCCTGTGGCTAGATGTTGGCGAGTGTTGGACAAGAAAACTATTCCAAATGACCGATCAATCCACGTATTTCGTCGTTAACCCGACTCACCTTAACGTAATCGTCGCTTAATCCATCCCCATCTGACCTAACTCCACCGATACGCCAGCCACCGCGTCCTTCATCGTATCTGCGTTCGTATGGCTCGCCCTGTACCTTGAATCGCTTACTCTGTTCAATTTTGTCGGCCGGCAAATTACATTTCTAGTCGACCGAATCTATACCAGCGGCCACCTGGTCGACGTTCTCACGCTGTCAGCTCATCGCGTAGCCGCCGCCGCCACCCCCCCCCACTTAACTCCGTGAGGTCAACCACCA
>MNPL01002190.1:19666-33906 GCA_002081605.1 Tropilaelaps mercedesae
AACTTAACGTCGCGATGACTCGCCAGCGCTCTACCATCCGCTGGTCGCTATGGCTGATTGTGTCGCAGTAGCCAGGCCTGTCCGCTCTACGCCGGCTCTGTCGGCTATAGAACGGTACAATGCACTAGACAATGTCTTGTGGCAGGCGGCAAATCGTCCTGGGCAGTTGCCATTGCGCTGGCTGTCCCTGACGAATGGAGAGAACTGGCAGGTTCGACCCGGCCGTCGGCTCACTTCGAAAACGAAGCCGCCGGTCAGGTGGAAGTAGACCTCCCCATCGATTGAGTCATACTCGAATAGAGTTGCTTGGACACGACGCCCGCGACGATCAGAACGACGTTTGCAGAATGGCTCGGCTGTATTTGTAGCGCACACGCTCTGGACCGTATTCAGAATGAAAGCCTTAGTCAATCGAGCATCCCTGGCCAGTCCGGCGCTCGTTGACCTCAGCAAGATCACGTTATTCCGCCGCCTGGGCAAATTATGGCGCTGCCTATATCGAATAATGGTAATATAATATACTCAATATTAGTCAGATAGCTGTTTTGCCGTCGTCGTTAGCACGATGCATTTAGGCGTCAACGGTACGAAACACATTTGCGCACATTCTTAGTAAAAAACGTCACGCCTTAGTCATCTTAAACGTCACGACGGCTCAGTACGAACGACCAATATGATTTAACCCGGTGTCGTATATTAAACATTCTCAATGGTCGACGTGTCCAACACCTTCACCTAATTACGGTCCTGTCATTTACATATGTTGTCCAGGACATACTGAGCGACCGCGTTATACCTTATGCAATATTTTTTTCTCTGAATTCCACCCTTAACTGGATACGATAGTGACCACCTCCTTGGTTTTTCCACATTCTTATCAACATCGAAGGCATCATGGTAGCTTCACAACCAGCGCAAATGGCGTGTGAATGTAATTTTTCGAGGAACTATAGGCTACTTTTCTCGCTGTACTGCAACGCTATCTGTAGCGCTTACCTACGGTATAGAATCTCGTGGCTGGCGGGACCACGAAACTCTGCGCTCCGGACAAACACAATGGACTAGTGTTTGCCACGCTTGTCTATTTCACTGGTCGTTGCCACGGTGGATCGTCGAAAAAATTCAGCAGAAAAATGCTCATTGCGGGCTGGAGATGTTCCAGGCTAGCTGGTTACCCGGTGTTTGAATCTGCCAGTGCGCTGACTACGACGCAAGACGCAATTACGGTACCGGTTGCAGTGGTTGTTATCTGCTCGGCGGAAATATAAACAACGAATTATCGCCTGTTCCTCGACGGAACAATTGTACATGTCGCGTGGCGTTCGAACAATGTCAAAATGCGTGTGGACTCGAATAAATATCTCACCCAGCGAGATGCTCGACGAAGGGAAACATTGACAGAAATGTGTCATTGTATGTTGCATGTAATTGCAGGATAAGTAATTTTTGAGATTGCAGAAAATGTTCAGCGTTGAAATTAGTAAGGAGGTTTCAATCAGGTTCAAGGCACGTGCCCACACGCAGTGGTATCAATTGCATGACAGCTTTCACCGATATGTTTGAACTTCTGCATAAGAAACAACATTGAAAAAATAACATTTTGCTTTTAAGTGGTTTCAAAAGTAATTTTTAACAACGAAAACCGTTGCGTTTTCTAAGACGCCTATAACTGCATGAGTCACCCGTGAGAATGTATTAACTGTGTTAATGCGTTCTATGTTGGCTAGTCGAAGCGGATGCAAGTACACGCACGGTTCTCACCACAGATCTACGTTTAATGGTTTGGTGCAACACTTAGCGTTTTTTCTGACTGTGAATGGATATTAAATATAGCTGGAATTCGCCCACACACATTTTATAAGAAACAGCTGGGGAAAAACGTCTGCATTTTAGCTATTTCTGCGGCACATACGGTTTTCATTGTGACAGACAGTAGAAGAAACGAACAGCACTCCATACATTTACCTTTTGTCATGCAGCGAAACTATGAAAAACAAAATTTAATTTAGCTCTTCAGCATACAACTACAAGGCCAAGCTGATCAAAAACCCTATTCGTCAATCGCTTCCTTGCTAAACTTTCCGAACGGCATATTGGAAGAGTACCTAGAAAGACTCCTCACCCTTTAATACTGTAGATTACTTACGAACAAACCCATTTATCGTATACGTTTCCCAATTTTAACGATAATAATACTAATAATACTAATAATACTAATAATACTAATAATACTAATAATACTAATAATACTAATAATATTAATAATACTAATAATACTAATAATACTAATAATACTAATAATTTTGAAGCTGTTTTCTATCAGGAATTTTCTAAATTAGTCCCTATCATTAATGACTACGATCAGCTGTTTCATGTGTGCGCCATGTTGTGTGTTTTCGTGGTGGTCATCTGTTTACAGTGTGTGAATGCATTGTTGCGTCGACTTGAGTGTCGAGCTCCTCATTCGATTTCGCCTTGTTTTACTGGCCAACTTACTGTCTAAATTGTAGCATGCGGATGGCTGTGCTCTATCTCCTCGTACTCCGCTTCCCGACCTCGTATCTAACGCAGAGTGCATTTGTGTTTTTGCGACTTGTACGCTGACTCATTCGAACGCCGTCGTACCGTTACCTGTCACAACGAGCAGTTGACTTTGTCCCTGCCTAAACGGGACAGGGTTCGGGGCGGACAGAATCGCGATCTGGCCATACTTCCCGCGCCGGTCATTCCTGCTGAGCAGTTCGAACGACAGCAACGTGTCGTCAATGCGCGCGAGGCCGGATTGGCTGTCCAGCACCGCCAGAACCTGCACGACGATAGAAATCAACGGCGCTACAACAATCCTAACAACAATAGCCACCACCAATTAGAGGAGCCAAACGAGCCCCAACACCGTGTCCGTCGGGCGCTGTTAGCTCGTCTAGCGAGGGCAGTTAACGGAGTTGCGCAGGATAGACCTCAGTTTCCATTTGAGCTGTTGGGACCACCACTGGGGGACCCGAGGGAACTGCTACCAGAACCGCCTCTGCCGTTACAGCCACTAGGGGCTGCTGGCAACGTGGCCCCCGGGGGAGTCGGGGCTCCAATAGCACTCCGAGGGCAACCAGGTTTATTTGCCAAGGCCATGGATCGAGCCCCGTACCTAAATCAGGCTTTTCCGCCGTATATCGCACGGCTTATCGCGGTCGGCGATGTCAGCGGACTGAAGATAGCGGTCGGTGAAGACAATCTCGTCAGGTAAGTGCCCTTTATTGATCTCTCGTTTATAGTTTAGTGGAAGACGATAATGTACTGCAGGTTCCTATGCTTGTCTGGCCTCTTTTTTTGCATCAGTAGAGTTGTGGGTGTTGCCTCCATCGATTTTGTTTTTCATCTTGTTTGTTGCTTAGTCGCCGCTGTAGGCCATGGTAATTGATTGAACCCATTCATTTGGTTGTGGAAGGCGCTCTGTGAATTTATTTTATCGAAGGGAATAGTTTTTTGTTCACTGTATATAATCTCGTAACGATTTTTATTTTACGTATTATAAGCGACTCAGTAGTTTATATAAAATTAAAAATGCCATCTGCTATTTGTTGAATGATCGTAAAGTCGAACCACTGTCGAAATTATTTTTCTATGATTTCGTTCCCCTAATCAGGCGAAAAAGGCGCTATATTGTGAGCCCTTACGGATATAGACGTCAGGTTTGATATTCTTTAGGATTGCAATAATTCAGTTATATTATTTGGCGTAACTTATGAGCACCAGCTGATCAACTGTCATATCTGCTCCATCTAGTGCTATGATTTGAAGCTAACGAAAGCTCAATACCGCCTAATTATTACAATAAAGTAAAAACGAATGGGCGAGGGAAAATAAAAGAACGAACAGGAGATTGGAACGAAAGCTGAAACAGTGACAAGTTTTGTAGTATAAAAATATCAACCATTTTTATTAGTATGAGTTACAATTGTTTTTTACCTTTATATCTTATGTCGGTTTTTAAAATAATGTAGAAGCACGTGTACTCAACACGTTTTACTCCTGTCTGTTTCAAAATAACCCAGCGCGAAATCGTGTGGAAAGGATCATATTGAACCATCCACTTATCCCATTTTTACTAAAAAAAATAAGAACACCCTTTGTCGGGAGCGTTTCAACTTTTTTTTTTATTAATTTTAACGTCAGTGACGACAGGTTTGCAATTGTCTTCTTCTGAGTCCTACTCCAATCTTAATAAACGCAACCCCCGAAAAACGAATTTCCATTCTGTGCATGCTTTTTGATGAAAGAAATCCGAGTGAAATATGTCACACGCATCTATTTTAATGTTACTTAAAAAATTGTTAAAAATGTAAATCTGAAAAGTAAGACGCGGCTGATATTAGATGGATGCCAAAGAAAAGTGAAATCTTTCGGATTTTCCGCAAAAAACAAATATCAAAAAAACTTAACAAATTTCATTTTACGAATGGTTTGATGAATCAACTGGGGTGCGAATAAAGACAGCCGAAGCAAAGTTTCATGCAATCGTAAAACAACATAATCTAAGAAAATCTGTGCTTGCATCGGTTCTGCCGTCAAAGGAGGTAAAGAAAAGATGCTGAAAACGGTGGTACTACTACAGTAAAGCGATACCCGCAAGCGTATCCTGCAAACAGACTATGACAATTAGCGTACATTAGTCTTGACCATATGACAAGAATGAAACAGTCTTACCTCCAAGGCTCGCGGATTCCAATCAAACCGGGAACAGTACGAACACTAGTGAAAGATTTTAACCATACGATAAACCGAAAATGAATAGCGCTAATTTTGGCGACACGTTTTTAGGCAGCGGCAGCGCGTAATATTTCATTGTGGCACGGTTTTCTCGGGGATCCGTATCTCCGGTTTGTGTTACCTGTAAACTAAATTCACCCCTGTCGCGTGATACCCAAAGGCAACGACGATTAACGACGAAATCGCAGAGATGTGCTGAAGGTTGCGTCACTTTCAAGACGTTCGCGAATGATTAGTGTATGGTACGCGTTTCGTAGATTCATTGGTTGGCTAGATTTGGTTGCAACTGCTATTCATCGTGGTACAGTGATGCTGAGATCGAAGCAAAATCTAAGTAGAGATACACAGAAGGAATCTCATTTTAACGGCGCATGTTGAAATTGCCGTTTTTTCCCTTTGGGTCCCATCCTTGGCGGCTTGCAGCTATATTCCGGAGCGACCAGCGGGCACGGCTGTATACCGATTTCACGAAACGCTCATGCCAGGTGGGAGATGCTACTTCGAGGTGGAAGTCGTCAATATGGTGAAGGGTGGTCAAATCGTCATTGGTCTAATGGCGTACGAGACTTCCCAACGGCTAGCTACTGCTGGTCCTGTCGGTTCGACGAAGAACTCAATTGGACTCAACCTGAATGGAGGCCTGTAAGTATAGCCAAGTGTGCGAGTGTGTGTGTCGGTTACCATGAGTGTCCTTGGATAATGAAGTGTAAGACGTTCGGCTCACGCCCTCTGAGTCAGATTGCTTCCATAAGGTTTGGCAGAGTAACATTTAATGATTAGAAGTGAAAATGTTAGACGTCAGTTGTTGGATATCGTTGGTATGCTTGCTTTGCTCTTCGTTTCTACTGTATTGTAATAGAATTTTCCGTTTCTTCTGAAGACTTGCAAAGGACACATGCTTTGTCTATGGCCTAACTCTATCTTACTATATTGTCATAAATAAACAGGTGGTGATAACCAACCTATTTCTATGTGTTGATTCTAGCTGATGGTGGAAACTGAGTGTACTTTTGCCCACACAAGGGTAATTAAACTTAGCTAAAGTTCAGGTCGTTTTTCCAGATCAGTCCGTTCTGGCCTAATTTTCGTTCATTCTCTCCATGACTGTGTGGATCAGCCTTTTGCAGAGCTCCTCAGCACCTTCGCATTTCGGTCCCCGATGCCACAATCGGGATGTTATCGGCATCGGCATGCATTTCGCTCAACGAGGAGTCTCTGAACTAACAAACAACGTTTCAGTGTTTTTCACGCACAATGGCAAGGAGTTTGGTAAGTCAGCCCGTTTAGCCAATTCCTGACTGTATACATATCAAACCGTTTTAATTGCACGGGCATGGTATTTTGTGTGTTTGCGGTCATATCGTGCGTAGAAATGGTTGTCATCGATCATTTGTTAGCTTTGAGCTGTGAGGTGGTGTACCCCACGTTTCGGTACGTACATGAGTAGTACGCGGTCACACAACGGCGAACTCTAAACCTTCGGTCTCCTTTGTCGGGACGCGACCCACGTCCGTGCCATTTGTCGACGCAGGTGCTCGAAACGTCGTTCTTTTCGGACAGCGCTTCGTTCCTGCCGTGAGTTTGAACCAGCCTGGCGAAAGGGTTCGGTTTAAATTTGACGCCACATGGCCGCCACAACCACGAGATGATAGCGAGGAGATGCAGTGCGACCACTTCGATGATCTTTGGGATCGACTTAACGACGTACGACTCAACGGTGATGTGAGTGTGAACAAGTCTTTTTGGGGTAACGTATGTAGGTTATGTATCTTAACATAACTATTGAAACATGCATCGTTTGGGTCATCTAACCGCGGGCAGTTTCCTCTTCGAAAAGCAAATACTTGAAGAATTGACATACATGCCTTTCTGTTACAGTTGAGTTCTATTTGGGAAATGCATTTCATCCATAAACTGAATTTATGTTCCGTCAGATTCACAATGCTCGTTTGCCGTAGAATGCTTCTGTTTTTAAACTCCGGAACGAACTGAGTTACTTATTTCCTGCTGGTGTGCCCTTTGCATGGTATAGGGACCAAACAGCGCAGTTTATCATAATAATAATAATAATAATAATAATAATAATAATAATAATAATAATAATAATATTCGTGCCGGTTTATTGCAAGGAGTGTAAGAAGACCGTATGTCTCCTCAACGTAAGGAGATCGATGAGGTCGTCGAACTGCCCTGCGCTGTGTGTATTTAAAAATGGCCCTAATTGAATACAATCCACCTTGAATGTGGTTCTGTTGTTCTTTCGCTTTTGAGAATGCGCTGCGTAAAACGCGCTGTCGTTATAATTGATTGGTATGATACGCAGTCGTCACAGCAAAGTTCAGCATAAATAATATAAATAATTTCGTTACTATCTTACCTCCGATATATGCTTTCAAGACTGCTGAGAGGTATGTAAATTTCCATCCACTTCAGGCGCCTCAGTCAGACTGATCGCGTCACAACTATACATACCTCCGAGTACTACTCTATGGTTGTGCCACTTTGCGATGATTCCGCTTTTTACTAAATAGATCATCGAGTATGCCGGCTCGGGAATATGCAACAACGACGTAGGCTTCGCGCAGGCTACACAGCCTCTGACTCCCAGCCAGCACTACTTCGAGTTGGAGATTCTGGATCCAGGTGAAAGCTGTTACATCGCCATCGGCGTGGCGCATCGCCAGTATCCCTGTAAACAGCATCCTGGCTGGAGTAAAGGCTCGATTGCTTACCATGCAGATGATGGCGAGGTGTTTGTTGGTGAGTAATACGACCCTGCTCGTTCGCCATACGACCGCATGTGGAAATATCCATTACCGAGTATAAATATCATCGCGGGTCTTGCAAACGCTGTTTTTTCTGGCGCTGAAACAGGCATGCCTGATGCTTTTCGCCCTTTATTATCTTGGTCGCCCTCACCCTACGCTATTTGACATAGGTGGACAATCCCCTGAAAATCCCCCACACCTGGAGAAAGGTTAGCAGACATGTTTATAAAGCGGGTTAGTGGGTCGAAGTGACTTCTCTACCCGTCTCCAGTTTGAATTGGAAGTTTGTGTGCGTCTCTTCTAAATGGGGAGTCTCTCCGATGCGTCTATAGAAAACGGTACCGGTGAATGGCGGGCGCCGATGTGTGGACGGGGCGACCGGATGGGATGTGGTATTCTGTTCCCGTCGAACCTGGAAGAAGCTCGCTTTTCCATTGAGGAGTGCGCCGCGGCTGCGGCCGCTCCGTCAGCAGCAGCTGGGAGTGGGCCAGTGGAAGCACGCGACGGTGGTCGAGGCGGAGCCGACAATCCTGGCGTTCGATGTCGGGCAGTTGTGCACGACAGGTATGTCTGACTTTATTATTATTGTTATTGGTAGTATTATTATTATTATTATTATTATTATTATTATTATTATTATTATTATTACCCAATTTTATATTATGTCGCGCCCAACATATTGACTCGTCTAGCGCACAGACGGTTCTACCGGCCGTAGCTTCAACGGCATGCAGCTGTCCTCAGTGTGTCCAGTGACGGTCGGGCGAGGACGAGCCCTAATGACATCTCTTCTCCACACTCAATTTCGCTATCTATTCCAGCCGTCTCGTGATACAGTGTAGGCGACGCGGTGACAATCAGCGCTACCACATTCATCGGCAGCTTCAGCCGCCAGCGAACGCCGGTGGCAATCCAGCCGGCGTCGAACTGTGGTCGCAGTCCCGAGTCGAGATAGAGGACTACGTGCCGCACGAACAGCTCGACTGTGGCGTCCGAGTCAAGGTGTTCTTCACGCGCAACGGTCAAATTATCTGTACCAAGGAAATGGCGCTTCCACAGGAAGGCTTTTTCCCCACGGTCGGCTTACTAAGCCGTGGGGAACGGATTCGGGTTGATTTGCAGCCACTATCCGGCTAGCCCCAAAACCCCCGTCGAATACGATGCGCAGGCCAACATCCTCGCAAAGAAACAGGCGGGACGAGGCTGTCTTCGATGTTGGCTGCATACATAGCATGTAGTATATATATACATATATATATATATATATACATTACACAGACACGAACGCATTTGTCAACCCGATCTGGCAGCGCTTCAACGCCGTGGCTATATACGAGTAAGAAACTAAAGGCACACATGGGGATAATTGTATACTCGCATTGCCAAGCCTTGCGCATTCGGCATCCCCTTGAGTAGACGGACCATCAATTGGCAATGTCTGCTGTTTGGTGGGCGCGAGGGCCAGCAGTGTTAAGCAACGCTACAATAGCTTTGTCATCGGTAAGCTGGCGTACAGCAGAAACTCAACATAAACCTCACGCATTGGGTGACGAGAGGAGGGTGTAGGACGGGGTGCGCACATACGTAGTGCTTGCTCATGTAAGCACATGTGTTCCACATAGGCAGATATGTGAGAACGGAACGGCCATCTGGCAGTCTGGGTCGGGGGTTTGTAGAAGCGGATGGCCGATGACAAGGAATTCTCGCTGTACTAAGTGTTATGCTGCAACATTTGTTATAACACTGGTATGACTAAACATATACAATTACACATTATTATACGCAGCTGGGAGTAAAGAGGATAAAAATTAAATTAACTACTTTATTATTATTATTATTATTATTATTATTATTATTATTATTATTATTATTATTATTATTATAATGAATTATTACTAGTACTGCTGCTTTTAAAGGATGAACTCTATGACGAAGGCGGAAGCGCCCTGTTCCACTTGAGAAATGCCGATTTTCAAAACGCAGTGGGCAGAACGTACACTTGTATAGAGAGTACGCTCCGAAGAGCAAGTCCTAGTTGGAGTATGCTCGCGGCATCGGCAGTTCTTGCATCATATTTGTGGGTTATTTGTTGTCAATATTGGGAGTTGGTATAGATCATTGCTCTGTCGTCGTGAAACGGCCGAGGTTTAGTTCACTGCTATTTTCAGGTACTGATCGCCTGGGTCGGCAATAGCATAGCAACACGGGTATGAATGTTATACAAACCTACACACACGCGCCCACAATAATAAAAGCGTGCGGACAAAATAGGCAATAGGAAATTTGTACTGAAGTGTAATCACAGTATGTAACGTATTATTGAGAGACAATGACGAAATTAAGAATGAGTGTAGATATGATAAAAGGATAGGTCCACTTTCTTTCTTCAATGTTGACACTTCGTCTGTGAAGTGCGCATGATCTGGGGTTTCCGGGTCAATTCATCTGATTGGCCCCGATTAATGTTAAAATGACGGAAGAATTAATAGAGCAAAAAGGAGAAAGAAACAGCAAGAGTGCTGTTCTAATAAGAGCTAAGCGTGTGTGTATGTGTGTGCACTCTTATAATGGACGGGAACGCGTAAAGCTCAAAAATAATAAAGGGTAGTCAACATCGTTGAGGAAATCAAGCGTTGTCCAAATCGTTGAGGTAGGCATGGGTTTGGCTGGAATGGCGTTCTCTTGACGACCCTCACTGGTACAGGACATTCCGCCACTGTGAGTACCCCTTAATACGAAGGAACATTAAAGATTCTGCCAAATTTTCATTATCTGTAAATATCTTCATTTTGAAATTTGACCGATAGGAGACACATGTAAAAGAAAATATCCCGGAATAGAGATGAATAGATCCGACACGTTAGGTGAAAGAATTAATGTGTGACTACATAGTGTGGATTCGGGTCCAACTGAGCGTGAGTCTGAATAGCGGTTGTCTGTTGAGAAATTACTAATCGCACAGAAAACTAAATAAACACGAAAGTACACTTGAGCGTTGTGTGATGTATGTTTTCGCAATCGCGTTCAAAACATTAGGCAATGGCATGTGATGTCTAGAAATGCGGGAGAAAGCTAAATCTCAGTTTTTTTGGTGGGTGATTACCCATTTAACCATCAATAGAAATGTGCATTTAAGCATGAATCAGAGCATGATATTTAATTTTGGTTCGACACATTCCGTGGCAAACGGTTCAAGCATTGACCTCTCTGTGAAGTCTAAATCTTCGAGCCACGTTTAAGATTGTCCAACCCGAGCTTCCTGGTCAAATTATTTTTGCAAAAATTTGAGACTTCCGACGGAACCGTTTTATGTAGTTGCTCCTACGTTCTACACTTGGATTACATTGGGGATGATTCTATTTGGAATGTCCAAGGTCTGCCGAGTTTCCCAATTAATAGACATAGTGGAAGGGATAAGGTCCTCTGGTTGAACACAAGTGCAATATCACTGTTGGTCAATGTGATATGTATAGGTGCTATTACAAGTGTACTTGACGCGATTTGATTCATGCTTGGAACATATTTACAAACGGGTGCTACTATTTTAGTTAGCAAGACTACTAAGACCATGAATTATACAAATACGGTATTGTCTGGCACGAATGTAATGCTACAATCAATGTCATTAATACAAGTCACACGACACCGTACAGCATTGCTATAGTTTTTGGCAAATTATCTTTGCTGTTGAAAGGGTCTGTGGTAACTATCCAGAGACATTGTAAAGTTTAAAGGTTGGGGCTAGTACGCTCCGCCCTTTTCTCGTTCGATATACACACAATAGCACACAGTTTTTTTTTTAACTCCCATACGTTTCCATCAGCAAAGACGGTGCTCGCCGTAGCTCACAGGTCAGCGTAGACGCGTGCCAATTCTGAGCGGCGCTACGTTGGTGTCGAATGTAACTCAAAGCGAGTAACCAGCTCGACATAAGGCGCCATACGGAACCCGTCAAGAAGGGCCATCGTTCCTTTCCTGGGATAATCACGTTGAGCACTTTTTCACGGAAAAAGAGCAGCTCACTTCAGGTGAATGAAACGTCTCGTTGGCGGTAATGAGGTGGACCTTGTCAAGAGGAGGTGGGAAACTTCCACAGTAAAAATCAGTAGTTTGGTGGGATCGAACGGCGTGCTGACAATGGCGACGCTCAGTGGATTCGGCGTGAATCGAACGGCAATCTTATGACCCTACACCTACAACGACAACAGGGACAACTGCTCTGCAATTCCTTCCGATATTGTTTCGTGCCACCGATAACGCAAAACGCATAGATCGATACGAAACACATTACGTGCGTCCAAAAAGGCAGATGTATTGTTTGTTTGTGTAATATTCACATACGACGTAAGTTCATACTTACATTTATCGAGCGGAGGGTACCCATAAATAAATAGAATGGGTGTCGAAGTGTCTGATAGAGACAAAGGAAGATGTTAATAATAAAGGTTACTAAACTATATTTTTTCGCTAAAAAAACTTTATCTCGTTTTCACTTAATCAAAACAGTGATGTCTGTTGAATTTTAGTTAGATAGATCGAAATCGAGCAGTAGTGCGAGTCTACTTTTTGAGAGTATGTGGTGATTAGTACTAAATGGTATATACTTATATAATAAGACTCACACTAATTAGTTATATGGGTGCAGATCACCCTCTCCGGTAAAAGCTAGCGGCTAGCTCGATATACTTTTTGGCTAAATAAATAGAATAGCTAACTAAGGATTCCCATTAATACGACTTTTAAAGCTAGCGTTAAACATGTTTGTAAAATTTTTCAATAATTGGTCTTTTATTTACTATCGTTTTTTAACGATAATCGAGTGACTAGATTTATCCGACACTGCAAACTGCTTCAAAGTTTGGTAATTACAACAAACGCCGAAGTCCACTTCTGATTTTAGAGCTGTGTCAAAGGTTTTACCCATTCCGCAAGCTAGTCTTAGAAACATTTTGTCTTCGAAGATTTGACATCAGATGGAAAAGCAGTGACAGTATTTTGCTGCACTGGGTTTGATTGCTTTTGTCGTACGTATAACGAAAGACATCGTCGGAAGACATTCGTCCATATGTTGCATTGCGTGAAGCTTATTACCAACGCTGTCCTTACCAGCCTAATCGCTGGTCATCCCTCTATATGCCTTATGTTCGTTTTTCCGGGCTGATTATGTGACCAAAAAATCTACCGTGTTGACTTTCGTCACGCTATTAATGAGCGGTTGCGCTTAGATAGCAATATCATTTACTGATCGGCGATGAGCCCCTGAAACAGATGTCTATGATCCAGTCGTAAAATACCTGCTACGCGGGTGGCCCGGGTTCGATCCCCGACCGACGCAGGTAAATTTCTTTGGAATTTGTTGCCAAACAAACGTTAAACTCATATTTACCGACATAATGCTATTTCACCAGTCAGCGTTTTTGCGTGTCGGAATCAAGTTTTTTTTATTATTTTAGGAGGTTGAAGGCGATATCCATTGTTAAGGTCAATCATCATGATTGACATATTTGCCACAATAGTGTCAGACCTCACTAAAACCTTAAACCATGGAATATGATCTGGAACTGATATTACTCCAAATCGAGACTTGCAAATGGGCCACTTCAAAACTACAGCTTTATTAGCTGCCCGTCGAGATCGAATTCTCTAGCAGTTCAAATGGCGTTCCTTCGTTAATTGCTATTGATCATTATTAAGCAGCTCTAGACACGAAACTTACGCTTCGTGCGAGATTACCTAATTGATTAAACTTTTGGACCTTATGATGTCGATTCGGATTCTGCATTCACGCTAGATAGGCGTTATAACTAAATGAATTCTAGCAAATCAAGGAAACTATCTATTTCAAGTTAGAACCCACTTTTGCATTTGGTGCGTGCGGCTTCAGTGTCCTTCGTTGACTCTATGTGATAACTCTGTGTGATCTTCTACTCGACATGCCATATTGGACAGACTATATAGGCTAGCTGCAGAAAAATCACCAGTCGCAAAAAAATGTTTGTTTTACAAAATGTTTATTCTGCACATTGACTCTTCACATCAGCGTGCCAATATAGTATATATCCGGCGGTAATGAGTTTATATGTATTAAGTTTAACCATATACACATATGGCGGCATTGGGTACCGTTAAATGTGAGGTGATAAATTATTCTATGATAGTGTCAATATGAGTAGCAGTGATCCACGCCAGAGCTTTTTCGTCAAATACAAAATTCAACCACAAATCGTGTGCTAACCAGGGGCCATTCTTCTTTGTTGTTACGGAATGGTTTGAGTAGACACACTGTCAAAGTTAGGTCATATTCAGTGGGCGGAATCATCATAAATACAATCTCGGTATCGATACAGCTGTTAGAGCCTTACAATACCTAAAAATATCTTTCATTAATGCGTACTGGTGAGTTGTATACATATACATCTCTGTTGAGTTTACGATACGGCGACTCTTTTGTGTCTCAAATATTTTACGCCAATTTTTTACCTGGTCATCACAACTCGGCCTGAATTATCTGATAGTAATAATAGATGAACTCTTCACTTGCGTGGCAACGATGTACGAAATGACGAGGCGTATGGGCGACGCTAATGATGTGACAGTTCCATATGATGTAATAGTTACAATGGATTTGTTGTATGAGATAACGATATATATATATATATATATATATCTATATATATATGTATATATATATGTGTATATATATATATC